>NMUG010003509.1:0-14729 GCA_002855965.1 Monotropa hypopitys
AAGATTAGGTAGTGGTTCACCTAAACCATGAAACGAGATAACAATATCAGTGAGTTCAACAATAAAGTTCACAAATGTATCATTTTCTTTCATCTTAAGTTCCTCGAACCTATTTGTTAAATTTTGAATTTTAGACACACGAACTGTATGTGTTCCCTCGTGGCATATGCGTAAAATCTTCCAAACTTCCTTAGCGGTGGTACATGTGGATATCCGCCCAAATTCTCTATGAGAAACTGTGCTAAGAATAGCTCCAAAAGCTTTCCCATTGGCCTCAAAATTTTGAATATCATTTGCATCAAATTCAGAGTCTGTCTTAGGTCTCAATTTTTTAGTTTTAGAATCTTCAATCACAGGAACATTATAATCATGTATAACAGAATGCCAAACTTTAATTCCCATACTAATCAAATAATTTGTAGATTTTCAATAATCATAATCGTTACCGTCAAAAAAATAGAGATCTAAAGTTAGAGGCGCCATCACGAGGTATATGAGATTCCATGATAAAATTAAATATACAAAGATATTTAGGATCAAACTCGGGTTTCTAAACCGCAAAGAGCAACTAGGCTCTGATACCATCATTTGTGTGTGACCGATGGTAGATGCTTTGATTCCAACCTCACACTGGCATAAGGATTTTCTCTCGGGTCCACACAAAAGGGTAACACACCATGCTCAAAAACAAAAAGATAATACAGTAGAACATCACAAATGTCATTCATAGGAAGCCAAGAAAATCATTATGAACGAGTAGTGCACATCACAACTATTAGATAATCCAAACATGTGCACTCATGCATAAACCATCAAGGACTTGGGGCATATAACAAAAGGTTGTTCACGAAAAGTTGACTCCAAAAAGATAGCGGGTACATGTGGTTGGTCTTCTACCCATCCCGAAAAATTAATTTTTCTCTCTTCAACAATGTCTTCCGATTATTAATTTGATTATTAATAAATTAAAGCAGTGCAAGTAAACAATAAAGTAAAGAGAGAAAGCAGCAGCAATCGACACCAGATATTACGCGGAAAACACTTAAAGCTTAAACAACCCCTAAGCGAAAAACCACGGACATCTACCTACTTTTCCATTAATCACATAAAATCAAGATATAAGAGTTACAGATTTATACCCCAAATCCTAGCTCCAACGATCTTCGACTCCCAGAGTCTTTTCTGCAATCCAATGGCAACCACAACACTCCTCACGCTGATCTCTGTAGAAAAGACGGCTCCAGATCTTCTCCGGCCTTCGGTAGACGGTCGTCCTCCAAGTCCAATCACGATGTTGACGATGATAATGATGATGATGAATAACAATCAAACAACAGTAGGTACAGATATGTAACATGAATGCAATCTAGTGTTTTGACAAATAATAAAATCGAGAACAATAACACAAATCACTACAAGGTGATAAAAATTCTTGAACTATGAAATATGATTCTATATATGTGTATGAATCTGTGACTGCATCAATAGAACCAGAAACTAAAATAAGAAAAACTTAATCAGTGGATCATTGTGACAATGCAAGAATTGATGTGTATGGCAATGTGAATCTTAGTCAGTTGTATATGAGCAGATGACTGTGTGTGAACCAAAACTTCAAGATAGAACAAAATTGAATCAACCCAATTTAACAGCAGCCATCAATTACCTGCAGCTAACATTAACTAAATGCAAAAAAATCAAAAACTTAATAACTAAAACCTTAACCAATCTTCCTCTGACTTGAATCCGAAAACCCAGAACCAAAACAAGAATGAAGCAAACTGCTATGTGATCGAAACGCAGTAATGAAATCGAAAATCTCAGAGGGCAAAACAAATCCACAAAATCAAAACAAGAAAATCAAACAGTGCGTGTTTAGTGTTTGAATCAAAATCGAATGTTATTCGAGAACACAGAAAATTAAAATCGAAATCCCTGTGCTACTGTGTATCAATGTTAATGTGTGTGGAGTCTCAATCAAACATGAAAATCTTATAGGATGTGCGACTGTGTAATAGACCCAGAAACAAAAACAAATTGCAACAATGAATCACTCTGCTATTGTGTAAATGAAACCCAGAAATGATGCAAATCGAGAATTAAACAAAGCGAGTATGCATGAATCGATTTGATGCTTTTTCGATCTAATCCGCACTCCCCCTCCTCTTCGACGATCAAAATCGCACCTCCACCACCACTGAATCCATGGCTGTCAATATATGGAGGCTGAGAAATAGTTTAGGAAATATATGTTTGAAAATAATTTAGGGAACTTTCGTATGATTTGATTTTTATGGGAAATGAAGATGTAGAAATCGATTTCTAAGTATATTCGCATTTTGAAAAATTGATTTTCAAAACGATTTGGAAATTACAGAGCATGTGCGTTGAATTGTAAAATCAGTTTTGAGAAAGATATGAAATCGGAAAAGGGTTTTTTTTTAATGTTTTGTAAATCAAATTGGAAATCGATCAACAAATTAGGAATTGATTGTGAATCTATATCTATATCGATTTAGGAAGGAAGGTGTATGAAAATCAATTTAAAAATTGGATTTGAATCAGATTTGGAAACAGGGAAATCAAACATGCTGTAATTCGCTTGAGCGAAAGATCAAGAGGTGCTCGAGCGAAGTTGGACGCTCGAGCGAAGTGGGACGCTTGAGCGAGGGAGTAGGCTTGATCCAAGTTGGTCTCTCCATCTCCATTTCTCAATTTTGTTTCTGGAAGAAAATCATGTCAGACCATTTTCTCAATTTGTGTTTGTTTTATACTCTATTTGTTTTTTATAAATTTTATAAATGATGGTTATTAATTAAAAAATACGATTAAATAAATTTCATTATTTTTGAACCCCTGAACTAAAATTAAATAAAAATGAAATGAATGCCTAGATCTAGGAAAAAATATTTTGACAATGCAAGCACTAAAAATACATGTACAATGAATGCAATATCATACCAGTGAGCATTGTCATCGAAAGACACGACCTTAGCAAGCACGGCGAGTCGAATCAACATCCGGGATCGAAGAGTGGAGCACTAGCCTACCACTACCCTGAACCAAGAATTATCCTGAAAAATTAACGACTCTGGATGGTTTTGTAATTTAAATCTCAAATACAATTTTCCTAATAACAAACTAAAATCCCAGGAAAATAGTTAACACATTAAAAATCCTAACAATACCCTCATGTGTTCATCCATTGACCGTGTCTTCGACAGTCGTCTGCACCGGCCTCCGGTCAAGGATTTTTGTCACAATGGCCGAGCCTTCGACGGTCATCCTCCAGGCTTTTGTCGGTCCTGACACAATACCCTCATGGGTTCTCCCCTTGACCGTGTCTTCGACAGTCGTCTGCACCGGCCTCCGGTCAAGGATTTTCGTCACAATGGCCGAGCCTCCGGTGGTCATCCACCGGGCTTCTGTCGATCATGACACAATACTCTCATGGGTTCGCCCCTTGACCGTGCCTTCAGCAGTCATCTGCACCGGCCTCTGGTAAAGGATTTTCGTCACAATGGCCGAGCCTCTGGTGGTTATTTGTCAGGCTTCTGTCAGTCCTGACACAATACCCTCATAGGTTCGCCCCTTGACTTTGCCTTCAGCAGTCGTCTGCACCGGCCTCCGATCAAGGATTTTTGTCACAATGGACGAGCCTCCGGCGGTCATCTGCCAGGCTTCTGTAGGTCCTGACATAATACCCTCATGGGTTCTCCCCCACTGGCCAAGCCACCGGAAGTCATCTGCCAAGCCTCCGGTAGTTATCTGCCAGGCTTCTACTAGTCTGAACTCTAATCAAGACCTCCGGCAGCCACCCACCAAGGGTCCAGTAAACCCATCAAAGCTAACCGAATGATATAACTTGAGAAAACATTCAATCAAGTAAAGAAAACCAAAGGGCAACTTATTAAAGAAAAGAGCTGGTTATCCGAGGTTCAAACAAAAACATTATAATGCAAAATAAAAAGGGGCATCATTGCTCCACCGAAGACTGCTCATCATCCTCTTGAAAGCTTTCTTCAATAAGAGGCAGCTCAACACCCGTCTCCTCAACACACGTCCAGGAAGGATGACTCTTATTAACACCCAGGGTGATCATCGCACGATGATACCCCACCCAGTGGCCCATCAGGAAGCCGGGCATATAGCTGTACCCATGCTGCCTCTCCACCAGCTCGCGGCATTGTTTCCGATAATCAAACTTAGCATCAGCATAGCCCTTGGAATAGCCAGTATCATTAGCCTTCTTTGCCTCGGCCTCCAACTTTTTCTTCTCCGAAGTCAGTCACTTCTTAGAGTGCTTCTCATGAGCCACGACCTTATCCAGCTCAACAACCCTCCCCTCCAGCACAACTATCCTCTTCTTCTCCTCATTAAGGGTGTGCTGTAGCCCTCTGATCTGGGTGGCCTGATCAGCGGCCTTATCCATAAAGCATGCCTGATCATCGGTAATCTTCAAAAGGCGCTGATGGAAGGTAGAGAAGCTAACAGTCGCCTGCAAATACCAGAAGATAAGAAAAGGAAAGAACAAGGGAAATGATCCAGATTTAGAGCAGCTGACAATACCTCGATAAGGGAAGAGAATCCATGATACAGCCCAGTGGTCAAGCTATTTGGGAGAATGTCTGTATTGCCCGACGACTCCAAAAGCCAGGCAAAGCAAAGACCCAGCTCATTGTTGGTCCCAACACTGTCGCCCTCCATGATCAGCCTCCCATCATCCCAAGTCAGGTTCGATGCCCATGGCTTGGGGTCCTCTAGGGCCGGAGCCTCCTCAGACCCCCTGGGAGTCTTCGCCTCAACTATTGGTTGTTTCTCTCAGCGTTGGCGACTTCTAGAGGACTGTTCTCTGGCCCTCTTATATCCAACAATGGCAACCGGAGTCCATGCAGCAACAGGCAGTGGATTTGGAGTTGCAGTAGGTGTAGTAGTCAGCACCTGATCAGCAGTCTCAGTGATCGGTATGGCATAGATCTCAGCTCTCTTCTTCTTTGAAAAGTCCTTCTGGAGGGACGCTGGCTGATGACCCAGTCTCGTCATCTCCTTAAACTATTGGTGGGTGGCTCTCTCTCTCTCTCTCTCTCTCTCTTCCTTTTGTATTCCAAAAAAAATTAAATATATTGGCTTGTATCCTAGAAGAATCGGAGCGTCTCTCTCTAGAACAATGCAGAGGGCAGCAACATTTGCAGCGACTGCTTGCTTTTTCAATCGAATGGTTACCTTGGAAAGAGCTGCAAAACAGATTAACAAAACTCAGGCGGTAGGAAAATAATGGGTGCATATTGAGGACGGTCAATTCAAATGTTCTTACCAGGCGATCCATTCACAGTCGACAGGGGCTTGGATCCGTCGGTCGGGTTATTGTACCCTCCATACACGACAACATAAATATTGGCCCACCTATCCGAATCGGGAAGGCGGCAGAATAAGTCTCCAACCCCGGCCCGGATGCTCAGGAAATAATACCTGGACCGTTTGTTGTGCGACAGGGTGAAAAGGGAAAAAAGGTCAGAGACCGAGAAGCTAAAGTCGTAGATCTGACTCAGTGCCCGAATACTTTCAACTATCTGGTACAAATTGACTGATAGTTGGGACGGGGTCAGTCCGTACTCAAGAAGAAGGTCCCGGATGAATTCGTAAATAAGAAGCCGAAGGCCTCCTTGGTAAAGGCCATGAGGGGGAAGGTCACGCGGTCGTCGGTATACGAGATCTCTTTGTCCTCCAAAGGGATGGAATACTTGACCCTGAAGTCCATTGGCAGAGAGGCCTCTCCTTTAGCATATTCGAGGTAGGGGCAGATGCGCCTGCCGGATGGTCCGGCGTCCTCCCCAACCTCCTCAACCACCTCAACTGTAGCAACTGGACGAACGATGTTCAGAGTCTCAGGAGACTGTGGCCTGCTCTCAGCGACCGCACTGACCAGGCGAGAAGAGGATGAAGTGGAGCTGGAATCAGAACTGGAACTAGATCCAGAGCTTGAGCTTGAGCTAGCCTCCGTACTAGGGCTCGATCGGGTAATGATGGAATCCATTATCTTTCGCTCACGTCGTGTTGGACACAACCAGAAATGGAAGTTAGAGGGCGATAAATCCCTCGAACTGGGGCTCGCGCCGACTCTATGTACCCCCCTCCAGGTGATACACTATCCTCTAGCGAAAGGGCAACAGTCCGACAGATAGGTGGACGGACCAGGTAAATCTCCCACCGATCGGGAAGGATACCACCAAAAGCAAACGAAGAAAAATGCTACTTGAAGGGTCCGGATGGTACCTAGATCTGGAGAAGCTGCGAAGACCGAAAGCTCGAAGAAAGATGTTGTTCGAAGATCGAAGACTAGCTGTGAGAAGCGTGCGGATGCTAGGGCATCGGAGAGCAAGGTTCCGAGGTAAAGTATCATCTTCCCACCCCTCGAATTTATAATGGAAGGGGGAGACAAAAGACAGCTATCGCACACGATCACCGAGGCAGTGGCATCATCCAATCAACGATGAGTGCAGATTCTGAGGGGGCGTTTATCAAATGTCCCATCTGCATGTGCCGATGCGCCCAACCAACCATAAGACGCCATGTGTCCACTCAGAAATGGCGGTTACGAAGCAATCATGACTACCTGCCATTACGCCGGACAAAGCGCATGTCGGCGATGCCCCAGACTTATCGATTCAACCTCCGGCAACAGGTCCCCAGCCACAGATGATTCAGGGGATGTCAGGCGGATCATGATCAATCCTTTCCAATAAGTTGAATAGAATTGAGGGGCTATTGTAGTAGCCGGACCTCAACTGGGAACGGGCTAGATCATCACAGCCATATCAGACGGCCAAATTTGGACCCTTTCTCGCAACTCACGGAGCAATCCAGGGCCGTCGGCCTCATGGACCTCCAGTACAACACTCTGCAGCCGAAGGATGGAATCGACGGTTCATCATGTGGCCTTCAGCATCCAAAGCAAACTCATCAGATGCTCGAAGGAGCCAAGCTGGCCTGGCCATGCGATCTACTTCAACCTCCGGCATATCCCCCCTAGACGTCAAGGAAGCCCAGTGTTGATACCCAAATTTTGGCTCAGCCCCCGCAAGTTCAGAAATCAGCAAAATGATCTTTTTCAGTATCCGCATACACATCTGGAATGTTCAAACTCACCGCGAATAGCCCCCGACGTCAGTCAAAATTCTCAAAACGACAAACCCGCAACGGTAAAGTGTTGAGGAACATTTACCCGTCTCAGAATTCTATTCCGATGCATCAATCAAAACAAACTTCAAACGGACGGCACTAAAACCGCATCCGAATTGGCAAACGGGCCGGCACTAGCAGAATCCTACACGAACGTCCGAAATTTTTCTTCTGTGGAGAATATCGAAGACGAGCATATTATAGAGAAGCTGATATAAAAACTGACTTCATCCGATTCAGCACCGGAATTCAGTTAAGGATAAACGTCAATTCGTTCAGATTTCCATACAGCGGCCAGCCGGCCTCGGAAATCAACGGACGTATTTTGCACGGACCTCATCTTCAAAGTCTGACATTCCCTACGGAATAGATTTTCTGGAAGTTGAGCAGCCTAGGAGGTGCACCAACCGCTTCTCGTTTCAGTCAGAACATCAGAGCCGTATTTCAGGTTTTTCCCGGAAAGTGTCCGAATCAAGCCCGGGATATTTGCTATATTCGTGATCCAACACAGCGATCATGAATATCAAATTTAAAATGTTAAAGTCAGAGTTTTCCGAGGAGACGGCAAAGCGTAAATAGAAGCTTCGGACCAATATCAGAACTCCGGGATACTTTTCAATTTTAAATGTATTTTCTTTTATTTTTAATTAATTTTTCCGAAGAGATAAGCTTAGATCCACTTTAGAAGCTTCCTAAAATATCCAGCCAACACGTGGCACGCGAGCCACGCGTTTGGTCAGATATTTCCCCTATGTCGCAACTATAGTTGCGACATAGACCAATATATATAGCAAACCACCTCAACTACAATCCAGACCGAATAACCTCATTCCAAGTCCATTTCAAGTTCAAATACCAAAGCCTCCGGGCATTTTCTCTCAAAAATCTTTCAAAAACTACCTAAACTCCGACCAAAAATTCGAAAAAACAAAATCCAACCAAGAACAAGCCTCGTTCTTGAAGTATCTCGAGCTTATCTTTCTTCGGTAACTTAATTTGCCTCTTACTCTCGGGAGACTCTTGATAGTCTTCTAATTCATAGTTCGGTATTAGTCACTCGGTCGCGTCCGATACTATACCCTATTATGTTTTAACGAAGCTATCTACAGAAGTCGTCTCTCCGATTTGTACAGATCCAATTAATATATTTGCCGCAATTTTTTTAATACTCGTCTTTTATGCTTTCGAACCCATATCTATTTAAAAAATTCGTTATTTTATGTCTTTCTCCTCGTTAGAATTCGGCACATGCTTGGCTACGCCGGCTCCGCTGTCGCATACGAGAAGAACATAAAAATGTCTTCGCCCTAAAATATTCGCCGTCTATCTCGGAATATATCTAACTCGGTTATATATGATATCTTATCAATTGTTGTCGTCTAGCTCGGAATATATCCAGCTCGGTTATATATGATATCTTATCAATTGTTGCCGTCTAGCTCGGAATATATCCAGCTCGGTTATATATATACTTGCCGTCTAGCTCGGAATATATCCAGCTCGGTTTATATATATGTTATCTTATACCCCTGTCCATACATACATATTATAGCATACATATTCTATCTCTCTTCAGTGATTAACTTTCGCTTTTCCCAAAACACTTTTAAAAAAAATAAAAATCCAGCATTCGTACTCTGAAGTGCAAACTTGCAGTAGCTGTCAGAATCGGATCGAAGCAATGCCTTGTGACTCGGGTCATGCCGGTTCACTTGATATTCTTTGGAATTTTCTAAACCAAAAATATCCTATCTTTTCAAAAAACGGTCGAAGTTCTGTCTGACCTATTTCAAAACATTCCTATCAGAAAAACAGTCGAAGCTTTGTCCGACTAAACCAAAACCGATTTCACAAAAAGCGGTCGGAATTCTGTCCGACCGTAGAAAAATATCTTTCAAGGATTTAGTCGAAGTTCTGCCCGGCTAAAATCCAAAAACAGATTTCAAGGCAAAGTCGAAGTTTCGTCCGACTGCCTAAAAACAAAAACGACTCTTTTTAAGTTGGAATTCAGTCCAACTACAAAAAAATATTTTCCAACACTTAGCCGAAGTCATGTCCGGCTCAGAATAAATTCCGTTTTCAAAACACAGTCGAAATTCCGTCTGACTGTCATAAATATAATTAAATTAACAAAACAAAATCATTTTCAAAACACAGTCGGAATTCTGTTCGACTGTAGAAAATCATTTTTCGCCGAAGTTCTATCCGGTTCAAAAATAATCCTTTTTCATCAAAACCAGGTCAAAAGTCGCCCGTATCTCCTTCAAAATTTCCCCTTATCGAAACCGGGCCGAAATCTGTCTGTCAACAACTATTTCCAGAAGTCTTTTCATCTCATACATAAAATCACTAATAATTTTACATTTCTCTTAGCCGAGAAAACAATCGATTTCGATTCGAAAAGAGATTTATTTCTGAAAAAGAAGTACCGAAAGGGCGAGTGGGGTGCCTAACACCTTCCCCATTCGTAATTTAATCCCCGAACTCGAATTTCTGGTTTTGTAGACACCTTTCCAAAATAAAAAGACATTTTTCTAAAACAAAATGACATCTTTTTACAACAAAAATTCCGGTGACTTGGTACACCATAGCTCAATACCAAGTGGCGACTCCAAAAATTCGAAATCGGCATACTCAGACCGTCATCCATTTTCAAACAAACCCCCATATTTTTAAATCAAATCCATCAGTGCGTCTTTTTCCGTCCCGGAAAACGTCTCCCACCGCACGGAGACGAGGGAAGGACGGAAAAATTTCCCGGCGCGACACTCAGCATGCCCACTCTCCACTAGGAGATGGCACAACTTCCACAGTCAGACGGTCTTATGCCGAAGGGGTCCACCATCGGCAACGACAAGGAACAATGATCTCCGACACAACGGTACACCGAGGCTTGGTCGTACAACTGCTAACGTCGCTCGGGTCGGCCCAATGTCCCAACAATATCATAGGACTAACGTGAGCATCGGGACCCCCTCGTATGCATCACACGCTTGCACCTTTGGTGCCAAGTCAGGTTGGACTATAAATACCCCATTGAGGTACCATTCACAGGATCGATTTCTCTAATCTCTCCTATCTCTCTGACTCTTAGTTTCCAATTGCCTCTCTTTCTTATAGTTACTGACTTAGCCATCAGAGGCCCCTCTCGGTCACTGCCGATCAGTGAGCACTGACTTTTGTCTTGTATGAACCAAAAAGGTTGAACCTTTCTTCTTATAGGCGAACCACTCAGTCCGAAACACTCACCCCTTACCATCCGAACCAAGCACAGAGGATCCGAAGAGCCTTTCGGATATCGGTCACCACAACAACCATTGTGAATATACCCTGGCATGCTTTTACTAAGCCAGAATGCCGATTATAGGGGTATCTAGGGCTTGATTGATTCGCCCTAACAAGTAGACGTACTTGATGATAGGAATATGTCCGTGGATCCAACGTGATTCGTCCCAGTGTAACATTGGGATCTAACCGTCGATATGACGAATATTTATACCACGTGATAATTAAGTGACAATGTGACCTTAATGTGTTAAAGGAAGAAAGTAAATATAAACGACAAGAGTTTATGTGTTATCATATATTGCATCTGATTTAGATCTTGTTGGCTTATGGCCTTGTTGAGGGGCAATTCACACCCCTACGATTAATATGTTACATTTCCATGTAATCCTTTATGTTCTCTTTCACATATTGACTGTATCTGATGCTCCTGGATATGCCTTGTTTCTTTTTATATTGTGACATTATATATCCAGATATAGAGACTTAGCCGGTTCACTGCATGCCAAGGTTGTCGCAAGAGGATGTCTTTGGAAAGTTCACTTCTCTTGGTGGAGAAATCTATTGCTTTATGAGATTTAGTTGTTCTAGTAAAAGATGTGAGGATATTTAGAGTTGTTTACTCTTTTAGATTTCACTTTTGGACCTTGTGTGTTGAGGTGAATTATGTAATTAAGTTGTGGAGTTTTATTCTCATTGAGACGGGATTTGTCTAAGTCTTCCGCTGTGATTATTTTAAGGAAACCCTTGAGGTTATGATTGTTTTTATGGGATTAGTGAGTCAGTTATTTGTGGTACTTTAGTCACGGCACGTGTCCGGGTTATTTATTTATTATTAGTTTTTGGAATGAGTCGTGACAGAAAGTCAAAGGTAAAAAGTGTAGTTAAGGTTGTCAATTTGGAATTCCTTGTACAGGTGTCGATTGTGAGAGAAGAGTTGCGATGGTCATAGATACAGTATGTATCTATATCTACATCGTGTCGTGATGCATGTGTATTACATTGAGGTGTTGACAAAATCCTTATACATGTGTAAATCGAGTTGTGATGCGTCAAAATGATGTGTGCGTTGTCGATGGATTGTAAAGGAATGTAAAGAATATGTATACATAACGTCATATATCTATATGTATCATAAAAATCATCGATTATGCTTGTGAATGGTTGAAAGAGAAATTTTATTCGAGAGAGAGAGAGAGAGAGAAAGTGAGATTGTGTACGAGAGTGGAGGACAAAAATAGTTGCAGAAGAAGAAAACCCAGAATCGAATTCAATTACTCGACGAAGAAGAAGTAGTAGTAAAAGAGAAACCCATTTTCCATCAAAACGTACAATTCATCGCACACAAGGTAAAATCTGAAACCATTCATGTATATACTATTCATAGATAGTTGTAGAAACCCGAACTGATTTCACTTAGAATCGAGTAAGAATTCACGATTTACAGTCAAGACAATTTGAGTTTCTACAGTTTGGGATACCAGTATCCGAACAATGGTGGAACAGTAACCAATAAAGTAAAAATTCTCTGTTTGTAAAATTGGTCGACAAAATCGGTAACCTGGGAATTCTATGAAATTGGTATCATAATTTGCCATGATACCGGTATCCTAGATTGCCATGATACCGGTATCCTAATTTGTTATGAAATCAGTATCCCAGCTTTGCTATAAATCCGGTATCCCAGTTGTTTTCCCATGATACTGGTAGCCCGATTTTCTATGATACTGATATCCAGTGCTTCAGCATAAATAAAAATTTTAAGGAAAAATCCATGAAATTATACACTTGTTCATTAAAATAGACTGTGGCCAAATATAAATAAATAAAATATTGATAAATTGAATAAATTAAAAGATATGCATATAATATTAGTTCTATCAATCTATAGAGTATCCGTTAAAATGTTAGCATTCTTGTAGCTTGCATTTGGTTATTACTAGATTCGGAGTTACCTACATCTTCGTCAGCTCCGAGGAAGGATAAAAAATCTTGTAGATCGTTCTCTTTTCAGGTGAGTACTTTAGAACCTTTTAAATAAGAGCATAGATATACTAATATTTTCTATAGAAAGGAATAATTGGAAAGGTTTGGAAAATGAGAAGGATTGTGTTTTTAATGGTTTTAACGTTTATAAAATGAAAATGATTTCAAGGAATAAGATATGGATTTGCTAAGGAGATTTTGAAATAGAATAATGAGGAAAATGTATTTGGATAAAGAAAATGAGTTTTATGGCAATTGATAAAGAGGAAAAGATTTTAAAAAAGAAAATTTCAGTTCTTACTGTAATAGCCTTGAATCTAGCCGAAGGTTGATGTTCAACGATTGTTACCTAGCCGAAGGTATATGTTCGGCGATTATTCTATATTACCTAGCCGAGGGTAAATGTTCGACGATTATTATATTCACATACTACTGGAGGGCGACGAGTGGCCCTAGGTTCATTACTTGTGTACTTATCGGGAATGTTCATTAGGTTACAGATCTGTCATAAACGTTGGTCAATGGATTTGAATGACCATTTGCTATTATAGTTGTAGAGATTAGATTAAAGTTGTTTGATGGATCCTTATATGATCCTTGGTATATTAATAAAAATGTTTTGATGGATCGTTGTTGGATCCGGTGAGATTTCATATTAAGAAGAAAATAAATTGGATTTGGAAATATATTTTGGAAATGATATTTTAAAAAGAAAAGAAAACAATGATTTGAGAAATTCATAGCTTTAAAAGATTTTTAAAAAGATGACCGATGGATTTAAAGTAAAGGAAAGAAAATAGATTTGAAAAGCAAGCTTGAAAATAAAGAGAAAAATCATATATTTGATAAGGTTTTGAAAAGATATATTACGGTATTTGGGAAAAGAGATTTGATACTTATTTTATTCTCTTATTTACATCGTTCTTTGTATTCACCACGCCGTCGTGTTGATGTGTTCTTATATACTTTCTAGGTGATCACGTTTAGCGTTGTCCACTTGTTCAGCTACATCACAGTAGGCTTAGTGTGGAGGTTCTATTCAGTTTATTTTCGATTTGTCAGCAGTTGATCAGAGTTTATCTCAGTAGGTTGTATCAGGATGTGTTCTTCTACATTTTATTCAGTTCATGTTTTGGGCCCGGACTTTGTTTATGTTCAGTTTGTTGAGCCATGGATGTATCAGTTCAGTATTTTATTAAGATATCTTTATTTTTAGTATTTCCTTCTTGGTTATTCAGAGTTGTTGACACTGCCACATCACTAACTTGGTGATTACCTTGATAATTAATCGAGTTGAGCCGTGACAATATATTATTGCACTTATTTTCTGTACTTGTTGCACTTGCTGCACTTGTTTGCCGACTGTTTGCTAGACTAGTTGCTGCAACCTGCATTTGTTTGATGCAGCCTGCACTTGTTTGCTGCACCGGGTGCTTCAGTCTGCACATGTTGCTGTCCTTGTTTGTTGCACTTGTTTACTGCACGAGTTGCTGCAACCTGAACTTGTTTGCTGCACCGGTTACTGCAGTCGACACTTTTTTGTTGCACTTTTTTGTTGCACATAAACAAAATATTTAACAAGTATTATTTGCCTCCCAATCGTGCTCGTGTCATGTCGTGCATGTCCCGCCATCTTACTTTCGTGTCATGTCGTGCAATGTCAAATCACTTTATGTGCTCATGTCCCGTGCCGTGCCCGTGCTAGAATATATTTGTGCCGTGTCGTGGCTTGTGCCATTGACTACGTGTCACGTGTCATGTCGTGCCAAGCATTTCAGTGTACCATATCGTGTCACGTGCCGCCTCAGCCCGTGCCGTGTCCGTGCCGTTTCACTCAATTTCATGCTCGTGTCGTGCCTCGTGCCAATTTATATCGTGCCGTTTCGTATCGTGCCAAACATTTTTTCATATCTCGTGCGTGCAGTGCCCATACTGTGACTGTGTCGGCATAACCCGTTTGACATCTAATAAAGTAAACAAGTCAGATAGGGTACAATAAGATAAGGGCTAGTCTAATCCCCCCTCCCCACTGACAAAACAGGGGAGGAGATTGACACAACTACCCCACCCCAAAAGCCCACCAACCCCACGTTCTCTTCTCTCTCCCACCAACTCCACGTTCTCTCTCTCTCTCTCTCTCTCAAAAATAACTCGACATGTGTCTTTTACTTTCCTAACAATTAAAAAAGAAAAACAATTTGTTGAATGACAAAGATAATAGTTTGTCCAAAAAAACAACAACATAAAAAATAGAAAATTTGAAAAAAACAGATTTTAGT
>NMUG010003510.1:0-14729 GCA_002855965.1 Monotropa hypopitys
ATTCTTACAGCAGTTCATTTGATCAATTGAATTCCAACAGCTCTTACTGGTGGAATATCTCCTTATGAAAAGTTGTATGGTCATGTTCCTGATTACTCATCATTGAGGGTCTTTGGTAGCACATGTTTTGTTCTTCGTCCAGAAGTTGAACGTAATAAGTTGTCTTCTCGTTCTGTTGCTTGTGTCTTTCTTGGATATGGTGCGGGAAGAAAGGGTTATCGTTGTTTTGATCCAGTTTCTAACAAACTCTATGTCTCTCGTCATGTTGTATTTATGGAACATGTCCCTTTCTTCTCTATTCCTTCTACCTCTCATACAATGACCAAAAATGATCTAATTCATATTGATCCTTTCTGTGATAATGCTGATGATGTTATTGACTCTACTGTTTCTTCTCCTAACCCTTCTCTTTTGCAGCCTTTTCCTATTCATTATTCTCGCAGGTCTAACATCCAAACTGATGCTCCCTCTTCTTCGTCTGTCCAAGAAGTTCCTGAAGTTGTGGATCCGACACCACAAACTCACAAACGTATTCGTAAGTCCACTCGTTTGCCTGATTTTGACTACTCATGTTACTCCAATTCTTTTACTTCTTTTCTGTCATCTATTCACAACCTTTGTGAGCCTGAGTCATATACAGAGGCTGTTGGTGACCCTATTTGGCAGCAAGCTATGGACGAGGAACTATCTGCATTGCATAGAACTGGTACTTGGGATTTGGTAATACTTCCTCCTGGTAAAAAGGCTATTGGTTCGCGATGGGTCTATGAAATTAAGACCAAATCTGATGGTTCGGTAGAGCGCTATAAAGCCCGTTTGGTTGCAAAGGGTTTTGCTCAACAATATGGCATGGATTATGAGGAGACCTTTGCTCCTGTTGCAAAATGACCACTATTTGTGCCCTTATTGCAGTGGCTTCTGTTCATCATTGGCATATCTCTCACCTGGATGTTAAAATGCTTTCTTGAATGGCGATCTCAAAGAAGAAGTGTATATGGTTCCTCCGCAAAGTGTTTCTCACTCTTCTGGGCAAGTTTGCAGACTTAAAAAGGCTTTGTATGGTCTCAAACAGGCTCCTAGAGCTTGGTTTGAGAAATTTTCGTTGGTGGTTACATCTCTTGGCTTCTCTCGTAGCCATCATGATTTGGCTTTATTTATAAAGTCCAGTTCTACAGGCCGTATTATCCTTTCTTTGTATGTGGATGACATGATTATCACAGGTGATGATATTGATGGGATTGCTGCCTTGAAGATTGAGTTGGCACGTCAGTTTGATATGAAGGACTTGGGGTCGCTTCGCTATTTCTTGGGAATCGAAGTGGCCTCTCTCCTAAGGGTTATTTATTGTCTCAATCCAAATACACTGCAGATATTCTTCAACGAGCTCGCCTTTCAGACACAAGGACTGTTGATACTCCTCTTGAGCTAAATGCTCGTTATGCTCCGAATGATGGGACTCCATTACCTGATCCAACCTTGTATCGGACTATAGTAGGGAGCCTTGTCTACCTTACTATCACCCGTCCGGATATTGCCTATGCAGTCCATATTGTTAGTCAGTTTGTTACCGCTCCGACATCAGTTCATTGGGCAGCTGTTATTCGCATCTTGTGGTATCTTCGCGGGACTATTTGCCAGAGTCTACTGTTTCCTTCTACGTCTTCATTAGAGCTTTCTACTTATTCAGACGCTGACTGGGCCGGTGATCAAACGGATCGCAAATCTACCACAGGAATCTGCATATTCTTGGGGGATTCTCTTATTTCTTGGAAAAGCAAGAAATAACAAGTTGTCTCGCGTTCTTCAACAGAAGCAGAGTATCGTGCGATGGCCTCTGCAACAAATGAGATTGTTTGGGTGCGTTGGTTGCTAGAGGATATGTGTATCATTTTTTCTGGACCAACACCTCTTTACTGTGATAATAAAAGTGCCATTCAAATTGCTCATAACTCAGTATTTCATGAGCGGACAAAGCATATTGAGATTGATTGTCATACTACTCGTCAACAACTTGATCGCGACACGATTTCCCTACCATTTGTACCCTCTTCTCTTCAGTTGGTGGATTTCTTTACAAAGACTCAAATGGTGCAACAGTTTCAATTCTTTCTTAGCAAACTCTCGATGTTGCGTGCGGCCGGATCGTGAGTTTGAGGGGGGATGTTAGGAAATAATTATATTATTTCCCTAAGATTTCTCTTGTTTTGATTACATTCCTTCTTAGCCTTGTATCTATTTAGGATTCTTTATAGGCTAGTCAATATTGCCTTTATTTGTTTCCTTATAGGCTAGTTTCCTTTTTTTTGTTATTCTTGATCTATATAAGGTCTTGTATTGTAACATTCTAAAGTACATTGAATAAGATCTTTCTTCTCCCTTTTCTCTCAATTACTTTGCAAATTCTATCAGTACCATCTGTGTGAGTTGGGTATGTTTCTTTGCCTTTGGCGGTGGGTAGGGTTATCTGTCCTCCATTGATGGATGTTGAGCAACTATTTCTCCGTGGTAGTGTAATTTATTTGAGCGTCACCGAGAATTTTGCTCGTGTAGTAGATGGCGTGAGGGATGCGATCTACCCGTTAGCCAAGGATCGCCCCGACCGCGTAGTCGTAGGCATTACACATGATCTCAGAGGGAAGAGATCAATCGGGCGATCGAATGATAGGGGCAGAGGATAGCATACCCCTCAGGATCTCAAAAGAATGTAAGCATGTGGAATCAAATAGGAAGAACACATCCTTAGCAAGTAAATCGCAAAGGGGCTTGGAAATCTTGGAGAAATCCCAGATGAACCTCCTATAAAATTCTGCATGTCCAAGGAATGAGCGAATGTGTTTGAAAGTAGAGGGGGAGGAAGTTTGGCAATAAGATCAACCTTCGCATGATCAATCTCGATCCCCCTCTTGGAAACCACGTGTCCCAACACAATTCCCTCTTGAACCATGAAATGGCTCCTTTCTCAACTTAGAACAATGATTGTTTCTATGCATCGTTTTAAAACGCACTCTAAAGTTTGGAGACAACCTTCAAATGACTCTCCAAATACGGAGAAGTCGTCCATAAAAACTTCCAAACAATTTTCCACCATGTTCGAAAAAATAGCAATCATGCACTGCTAAAAAGTAGTGGGTGCATTGCACAAGCCAAAAGCATACGCTAATATTCATAGGTGTCGTAGGGACAGGTGAAAGTGGTCTTAGCTTGATCTAGAGGGTCGACGGCCACTTGATTATACCCAGAATAGCCATCTAGGAAGCAATAGTAGCTTTAACCCGTCAACCTCTCTAAGTTTTGGTCGATGAAGGGCAAGAGAAATGGTTCTTCTTGGACATAGAGTTGAGCTTGCAATAGTCAATGCACATTTACCAACTGGTGGTTTGGTGTGTAGGCACAAGCTCGCCGTTCTCATTCTCAACCACCATGATGCCCGACTTTTTGGAACAACTTGAGTGGGGCTAACCCACTCAATGTCGGCAATGGGATAAATGATGCACGCATCGAGGAGTTTAACATCCTTCATCACCACTTCTTTCATTATCAGATTTAAACTCCGTTGCGTTTCTCGTAAAGGTTTAGAACTTTCTTTAAAATTAATGCGGTGTATGCAAACGGAGGGGTCAATCCCTTTCAAATCGTCCACGGACCACCCTATGGCTCCCTTATGCTTTTTGAGCACATCTAAAAGGCGACCTTCTTGTGATGAAGAGAGGTAAAAAACAATGATAATGGGAAGGGTTTCGTTGGGACCCAAAAAATGTACTTGAGTAATGTCGGTAAAGGCTTCAACTCAGGAGTAGGAGGCACGTCGATGGATGGAGAAGTAAGAGTGGAAGCTAGAGACGGTATGTGTCACGACCCGTTCCAGAATATATTAATAATATATAAACCGACAACGGATAGATGACTAAACAAAGCATCCAAACTAAAAACCCAAATAGAATACTAGCATTCATCACACAATTCTATCCTCATAACTGCCGAAATAACTGAAATAGAATTTGTAACACCCCGTATTTTTAAACAAAATATTTCCAATACATTTTTTTTGAAATACAATAAGCTCAACATCGAGGAGTTAATAATTGTTATACAACAACATTACGGTTGAAGTTCTCATTACATTAATCATGATACAATAAACAAAATTGAAGGAGTACAAGAAAGAGAGTACAACTCCTACTCACTACAACTGAAAAAAAGTACAACTACAACCGAACAACCTGAAAGCTAAAACGAAGTGCAACTGCACTAGGAGAGCCAAGGCCGCAGCTCCAAAGGAACCAGCTGCAAGCACAAGCTCCAAGTCACCCCTGCAAGAGAAACCCTATAGAACAAGCCTGGAAAAGAGAGAGAAGGGAGGGTCTGAGCAAAACACGACTCAGTGCGGTAACAACTAATGACAACAAAGCATGCACGAGTGCATGCGACCCTATGTGCCACAAGCAAAGGTAAGTAAAGTCAAAGAGAAGGCACAACACACGCACACACCCAAGTAACGTGAGACTAAGAGTGTCTCCAAGATCAACCAAGTAGAGTGTCACCCAAACCAACCTACGTCTCCAACGTAAACACTACCACAATGGAACTCTACTAAGGGACACGCAAACCTCGATACTCAATCACACATACCCTCAACCCAAACCACGGTCACGACACGACCAACACCTACAATCACTCGCAAGGAACCCTACGTCAAGTCCTCTCATTATTTCCATCACTCCCATGTTCATTGGTAACGTGTTGGATTCACTTGATTGTAGTTGATATTGAATATTGGAGTTACACATTTCATCATTTTCCCCACCTTGGCCCACCCAAGGGGTACAACAATATTATCATCATGAATTGATTATTTATCCTAATATTCCTTTTCGGACGACTCCTAAACAAGCGAGTCTCCAACCTCCCCTAGACAAGGGCGAGAATAATCACATGTGTTAAGATCTTTTCCAGGATCCCGTCTGCCAGCGTATCCAGTATATTCCGAGACTTCATGGGAACTCGTATCTCCCACCTATGGCCAGAGGATCTTTTCCTAGATCATCACCCGTCAATGATATCTAGTTATTCCGCGACTTCACGGGAACGCGTATCTCCCACTTAACACAACAAACGGACTTGGGAATGAACCATCCAAGCCAAATCACACACTACACTTCCTTGTTTCATTAGTGAATTTTGGTGAATGATTAGAGATTCACTAAGGGTGGTCCTCGTAGGATCCATCCCTCGTATTGGAAGTTCATTGCATTCATTGGGTATTTTATGTTGTAAGTCAAACCATTCATTTTCCCAATTCCATATTCCCCTCAAGGTAAGGCCCAACACACCTTCCAATTTCTCACCGTCACACACCAAGGGATTACGTGCCAATCACACTACAACGACGCTAGTACCCGAGGAGTCCACAACACACACTTACCCAATGAATTTCCATGACCACACCCAATGAGGTAGAGATTCACCGCAAATTGACACCAAGGGAAAATCCCCATTTCATCACAAGTCACTCTCTCACGATACCATAAAAACCCAAGTATATCAAACACGTTACTAGGCGTTTATCCCTATCAATCTACATGGTAGACGCACCCAAATTTCACCTCAAAGCCCACTCGGGCATTTCATCGAACACATGGAGTCTATATCGTTCTAAGGGGAAATCCTCAACACACGAGCATTTATTCCTACCTTAACCTCATTCCAATTATCAACACAATTTCCCTATGCTACCCGACACCAACCAATCGAATGACCACAACGCGACTACACACCCAACGTCAATGAATTGAACTACAAATAATACGATTTAGCATAGGAAATTGACGATCAATAATCAATGGAACATGGAATAGAAATACGCACACTCACGCACGCAATGTAAGAGTTAGGAGTTACCCACCGGAGCGTCGCCGGAATCTCGCCGGAGAGGTCGCCGGAGTAATCGCCAGAAAACACCCAACATGAACCGAACCTGTCAATGTGAAGCTCTCGCCGCAACCTACGCAATACAACCATTATTAAACACGGGAGAACTCAATTTGGAGCTAGGGTTTGAGAGACAAATGAAACTTACCGAGTACATGCGAACTAATACCGTCAATGCGAAGCTCTCGGAGTCGCCGTCGACATTAATGGAGGCCGGAAGCTCCAAATCTCTATGGATTCTCCTATAATCAAGAGAGAAGGGAGAGGGAGAGAAGAGGGAGGTAGAGAGAGAGAGAGATAGGTCTAGAAAAATGATGGAAAATCGGAGGGTTTTTGATATATAAAGACCCCATGTGAGTTTCCCAAACTGCCCCTCAAAACTAAAAATCGCATAGCAAATAATACAGCGGCGACCGGTCGGAGGATTTCGGGGTACCGGTTGCGGAGTCTCGGATGAGGCTGGGACCGGTCGGGGATCTGGGGGTACCGGTCGCAGAGAGTAAAATGGCACTGAGTTGGAACGCTGATTTTTCCGAGAGTATTTTGGCCATAACTTCTTCGTCCGATTTCCGATTGAGACGATTCAAGTTGCATTGGAATCGTAATCAAATTATCTACGACTTCCATGAATAAAGATTTCTGATTTGAAGAACGAATCAAATCGATAAATTTCAAACGCGATTGAGGATTTTCGATTTATTAGAACGCATGAAAATTAATTAAAATTTTCGGAGTGTGACAAACTACCCTCCTTACAAAAATTTCGTCCTCGAAATTTACTGGAGTAAGGAGATAGCAGATCGACGCAACAATCCACAAAGAATCCAACGACGAACCACGCTCCATCGAGCTTCCGCTGTGACCAAAATCACTTACCGACAAGAAATCGCATTTAAGGACCAAAAGCCTACCAAAGGATAATTCTAACGAGAGTAGCGCGCGAATTCCACCACGTTTTCACCAAGAACACATGAAGGGCGATCGCCAAGACCATCGAACAAAGATATCCATACCGTGAAGGTGCACCAACCAACAATGAGTATGTAGTTCTTCTCGAACGTGCCAAGGATACGCCGATACGACAAGTCGCGATCCTAAGTTATTCGCAACCAACCCGAAGACTGTATGCATTGAAATGTATACACATACCCAACAAAATACACACACGTCCTAGTGCGGTGACAGCATGACATTGGTGATCGTCCTGAGATGCCCCGGCCGGTAGCGTTTCTCAATTTGATACACACACACAATCAAAGAAAAACTCACACACACCACACCAATTATGCAAGTGTTAAGTCCAAACAACATGACTTAGCACAAACTGACACCAAGTCTAAAATTCAATATGCAATCGTACCCATTTTCCCACGTGTCACTAATTTCGCAAACGAACACGAACACTCTGGTACGAAAGCAATAGATAGATGTCACAACAAGAAAAGAAGTCAAAACTTCTTACCGCGATTCAACGATACCCAACAAAAAAATCCCATAACGGAACAAATTTCGAGACTCAAGCAAGGTGTCTCAAAGAACACATAACTCAACCACGGAGTAAGGAGTACCAACAACAACAACAACAACAAGTCCCAAGTGATATGATAACAACTAGAGTAGGGACTTTCAACAAAGAGGTCAACATTACGGAACAATCCAAGAATGATCTTACGACAACTCTCTCTACATATTGTTTTTTTGCCACCACAAAAAATAAGGTTTCAAGAAGTCAAGTGAGAAGCTTTAACCGATTCAACATAACATGGTTGTCCAGCCTAAAGAACGAATCTCAAATAGGATACCATTAATCAACACAACCATGAAGTTTGGCAACTTCAATTGCAAACGAGGAGCTTGACAAAAAAGAACTCCAAGAGATAACACAAGGAAATCTCGAGATTTAAACAAGGTACAACCCAAGATTAAAGTTCAACATAGTTTTCAATACAACTCCAAAGAAAACGATACATACGAAAAATCACCAATCGAAAGTGAGGTCTTAACAACATAACGAGTACATGGAATTTCACAAGTCCAACACGGAAACGAAACTCTATCGAAGAACAAACAAAGAACACCGCCAATTTCTTCAACTTTGATTCTTCATTTCTTAGGGCAGACTCTTGCCACATGACCGACTTCACCACACACGAAACAAGATTTCGAAGGAGGAACCGATACGGTACACTGCGAACGGAAATGCCCAGGATGACAACATTTGTGACACACAATTTGGGAGACAGAAGCAACTCCTGGTTTACGCGACAAGGAAGACGAACCTCCACTCTGACGATGGCACGATGACTCCGCTTGAACATGGAACTGCTTCTTACTAACATTCCCGGACAAATCCGAGCACTTACAAGCAACACGAGGAGGAGACTCAACTCTAGAAGTAGTCTTTATTTGACTAAGGCACAACTCCACTGCCCTGGCACTCTCTAGCAAAGATGCATAACTCTGAATATGCTGACCCACAACAAATGGTTGGATCGAGGAATGCAAACCTCTTTCGAACCTTCGACACTTCTGACTTTCTGATCGGACCAACTCCAAAGCAAAACACGACAAGGAATGGAACTTAGAAGCATACTGAGTGACTGTCATGTCACCTTGCGTCAACCGCTCAAACTGTAGACCCATCGCCTCACGACACGAAGCAGGAAAATACTGTGCATCGAACACAGCTTCAAACTGAATCCAAGACAAACCCTTCGAAGAAGAGGAACTCGATACTCCAATAACTTTGCGTCAGTGATTCCCACCACACACCAGCTTCGCCGACCAATTGGAAGGTCGCCAAGGACACTCGAACAGAATCTTCAGTAACTTCTAACGCATCTAGAACTTTGCGAATCTCGACAAGCCAATGATTCGCCTTCAATGGATCTCCGGAACCATCAAACTGAGGAGGATTAAAGCGAAGGAAGTCTCTAACCATTTGCGAAGATCGATTCCTCTCATTTCCCAATGACAAACCCGATTCGCGGCCACGCGTGACAATAGCAGCTGCCAATCTCTCGACTAATTGATCGAATTGAAACTGAACTCCATCTCCAAGAACAACTGCAGGAGTAGAAACACCACGACGATTTTGATTCATCGTACGCTTAAGAGCCATTGAAATACTGTTACAAGGAACAATCAATGTCACTACACGTGAATATTTGTATTGGGACATAAAAGAATGAATACAACACATAAGACGAGTGGATTTTCCAAAAAGGCAAAGGACCCAAAATGGTCAACAACACCAATTCACACTAGAATTTGGAAGCACAAAGTCAAACCACAAGAGGAATAGGAAGAACAATCCTCATTTTACCCGGAGATGCACAAACGGAAGCCTTAACAAATCACACAACTCCACGACAAAACCAAACTTATGCCTCAAACGGGGAAAACCAACAAGCCTAAAAAACACCGTTCTTCCCAAAATCAAAGTTTCCACTACACATCCACAAAGAGAGAGTTCTAAAACTCAACGGAACTTACGAAATTCACAAGACAACCACGAATTTGTACCTCAAGACGAGAAAGTCAACAAATCTCAAAACCTCATATTGTACCACAAGTCACAATTTCCGCTATAAAGCCACAAGAAATCCACCAAGCAATACTACAAATCTCAAGGAGGCTAGGTACTCAAGCACATAACCGCTAACATATCTCCCAAGAATTTAAGAAAACCCAACACTCCAAGGAAGAGTCAAAACAACACAAGCGTCTCTAAGGAAGCAAACCCAAGGCAAACGGTGCCCCAAGGCACACAAGAATAATTATATCAATCGTAATGAACCTGGGAACCCATGGAGACTAAGTGTCTCCCCACAGTCCGAAGGTATTCAAACCGAAAGCTCTGATACCAACTGTAACACCCCGTATTTTTAAATAAAACATTTCCAATACATTTTTTTTGAAATACAATAAGCTCAACATCTGGGAGTTAATAATTGTTATACAACAGCATTACAGTTGAAGTTCTCATTACATTAATCATGATACAATAAACAAAACTGAAGGAGTACAAGAAATAGAGTACAACTCCTACTCACTACAACTAAAAAGAAAAGTACAACTACAACCGAACAACAACCTGAAAGCTGAAACGAAGTGCAACTGCACTAGGAGAGCCAAGGTCGCAGCTCCAAAGGAACCAGCTGCAAGCACAAGCTCCAAGTCACCCCTGCAAGAGAAAGCATGCAGAACAAGCCTGGAAAAGAGAGAGAAAGGAGGGTCTGAGCAAAATACGGCTCAGTGCGGTAAAAACTAACAACTACAAAGCATGCACGAGCGCATGCGACCCTATGTGCCACAAGCAAAGGTAAGTAAAGTCAAGGAGAAGGCACAACACACGCACGCACCCAAGTAACGTGAGACTAACAGTATCTCCAAGGTCAACCAAGTAGAGTGTCACCCAAACCAACCTACGTCTCCAATGTAAACAATACCACAATGGAACTCTACTAAGGGACACACAAACCTCGATACTCAATCACACATACCCTCAACCCAAACCACGGTCACAACACGACCAACACCTACAATCGCTTGCAAGGAACCCAACGTCAAGTCCTCTCATTATTTCCATCACTCCCATGTTCATTGGTAACGTGTTGGATTCACTTGATTGTAGTTGATATTGAATATTGGAGTTACACATTTCATCATTTTCCCCACCTTGGACCACCCAAGTGGTACAACAACATTATCATCACGAATTGATTATTTATCCCAATATTCCTTTCCGGACGACTCCTAAACAAGCGAGTCTCCAACCTCTCCTAGACAAGGGCGAGAATAATCACATGTGTTAAGATCTTTTCCAGGATCCCGCCTGCCAGCGTATCCAGTATATTCCGAGACTTCATGGGAACTCGTATCTCCCACCTATGGCCAAAGGATCTTTTCCTAGATCATCACCCGTCAATGATATCTAGTTATTCTACGACTTCAAGGGAACGCGTATCTCCCACTTAACACAACAAATGGACTTGGGCATGAACCATCCAAGCCAAATCACACACTACACTTCCTTGTTTCATTAGTGAATTTTGGTGAATGATTAGAGATTCACTAAGGGTGGTCCTCGTAGGATCCATCCCTCGTATTGGAAGTTCATTGCATTCATTGGGTATTTTGTGTTGTAAGTCAAACTATTCATTTTCCCAATTCCATATTCCCCTCAAGGTAAGGCCCAACACACCTTCCAATTTCTCATCGTCACACACCAAGGGATTACGTGCCAATCACACTACAACGACGCTAATACCCGAGGAGTCCACAACACACACTTACCTAACGGATTTCCATGACTACACTCAATGAGGTAGAGATTCACCACAAATCGACACCAAGGGAAAATCCCCATTTCATCACAAGTCACTCTCTCACGATACCATAAAAACCCAAGTATATCAAACACGTTACTAGGAGTTCATCCCTATCAATCTACATGGTAGACGCACCCAAATTTCACCTCAAGGTCCACTCGGGCATTTCATCGAACACATGGCGTCTATACAGTTCTAAGGGGAAATCTTTAACACACGAGCATTTATTCCTACCTTAACCTCATTCCAATTATCAACACAATTTCCTTACGCTACCCGACACCAACCAATCGAATGACCACAACGCGACTACACACCCAACGTCAATGAATTGAACTACAAACAATACGATTTAGCATAGGAAATTGACGATCAATAATCAATGGAACGTGGAATAGAAATACGCACACTCACGCACGCAATGTAGGAGTTAGGAGTTACCCACTAGAGCGTCGCCGGAATCTCGCCGGAGTAATCGCCGGAAAACACCCAACACAAACCGAACCCGTCAATGCGAAGCTCTCGCCGCAACCTACGCAATACAACCATTATTAAACACGGGAGAACTCAATTTGGAGCTAGGGTTTGAGAGACAAACGAATCTTACTGAGTACACGCGAACTAATACCGTCAATGCGAAGTTCTCGGAGTCCCCGTCAACATTAATGGAGGCCGGAAGCTCAAAATCTCTATGGATGCTCCTATAATCAAGAGAGAAGGGAGAGGGAGAGAAGAGGGAGGGAGAGCGAGATATAGGTCTGGAAAAATGATGGAAAATCGGAGGGTTTTTGATATATAAAGACCCCATGTGAGTTTCCCAAACTGCCCCTCAAAACTAAAAATCGCATAGCAAATAATACAGCGGCGACCGGTCGGAGGATTTCGGGGTACCGGTCGCGGAGTCTCGGATGAGGCTGGGACCGGTCGGGGATCTGGGGGGTACCGGTCGCGGAGAGTAAAATGGCACTGAGTTGGAACGCTGATTTTTCCGAGAGTATTTTGGCCATAACTTCTTCGTCCGATCTCCGATTGAGACGATTCAAGTTGCGTTGGAATTGTAATCAAATTATCTACGAATTCCATGAATATATTTCCGATTTGAAGAACGAATCAATTCGATAAATTTCACACGCGATTGAGAATTTTCGATTTATTAGAACGCATGGAAATTAATTAAAATTTCCGGAGTGTGACAGAACCAATCTCCAACCCGGAGAAACACCAACTTAACTCACCCTGAATAAATGGTATCTTGGCAATGGCTGACATATGAACCTACTACTCTTTCTGACCTGGATATAAATTGCAAAACAACAAGCAAAAGATATCCAGGAGTGTCAGCTATAACAGTCAATATATGCAATTTGACAAGTAAGTAACGCAATTGTAACGAGGGAAACAAAGGGGTTGTGCCTCTCCCCAACTATCATATAATCTTGCAAAGGCAACTAAACAAGTAAAGTACAAGTAAACGAACAAGTAACTAAGGAGTTGTGTCTCTCCCCTTCTATCACGTAAACATGCCATTGTCCAAAGGAGTGGTGTCTCTCCCCCAATTATCACGTAATCATACTATTGTCCATATATTATTTTTAAATGTGCCCATAGCACCTTATATTAAATCGACATCTTATATGCCCATAGTTCCGTGCCCAATGGCACCATATATAAATTCGACATCTTATATGCCCATAGTTAATTCGACATCTTATATGCCCACAGTTATTTCGACATCTTATATGCCCACAGTTAATTCGACATCTTATATGCCCACAATTATTTCGACATCTTATATGCTTACAGTTAATTTCGACATCTTATATGCTCACAGTTATTTCGACATCTTATATGTCTACAGTTAACTTGATATCTTATATGCTCACAGTTATTTCGACATCTTATATGTCCACAGTTAATTTGACATCTTATATGCCCACAGTTCCGTGCTCAATGGCACCATATATAAATTCTCAATCATGCTTGCATTCATACTTGCATTTGTACTTATGTGGAATAGAAGCGGAAAAGCATATTTTGCATGTATTCAACACAAACCACAGAATATCAGGTAAAATTCTAGACATGCAATTATCTAACACATACAGCTAGCAACCTACACAACCAAGCCAAACACAAGTCAAAAGACATATATTGAAAGATAGCTACACACTCACCAAAAATACCGACGAGCGCTGCCAAAGACTACACCTCAGAATATAAGAAGTAACAATCACTTCACCTATGATTAATTCAAAAAGAATCAACAATGGTTTTTGATAAAAGATTAACAATAAATTAGTTAGAGCTTTTATCCATACTAGAAATCTCATAACCATAACCTAATCCTTAAGGGTCCAAAGATACATGTTCTAGATATCAATCAGATTTGATAGTCTTCTGAAATCACTAAAGTAAACATCTTAATATCGTTTTTGGGCTTAATGCTTCCAACCAATATTGTAGAGGACGAAAAATTGAGTGGGGGTTCTTCAGGTTCGATTGGAAAAATAAGGCCGAAATGACCCACAAAAATACGAATTACAGTAGTAAAAAACAGTCCGAATCTGGGATAGTCTCTTAATCTTTTCAACTTAAATCGATTTAATCCTCACAAATATGGAAAAACATGTACCACAATGTATTGTAAACATATATACTTGTTACATGCTTCAATCTAATCCTCAAACCTCAATCATTTCATCCTTAAACATGGATTTCCGAGTAGATCTACGAATTTTTTGTCTAAAAACGAGATTAACTTAAATCTCTTAATTCAGCCTTAACTATAGATGAAATCAACCAATAAAATACATGAGAATAATCATGCTTACATAAGGATTAAGTTTGATGAAGAGTTCTTCTTCAAAATCACACTCCAAGGTACTTCTTCTCTTGCAAGAACCCTAGCCACTCTTCTTCTTTTCTCTCTAGCCTTCACACAAAAAATTAGGTTAAGTCTAATGGTGTATTAGCCTCATCTCTAATCCTAAATTAGTTTTTAGTGACTCAAGGACCCTTTTTCCCTTATTACAATTCTCTAATCACCCTTCCTTGCCTCTCTCCTAACCTTATATACTTAAAGTATTTTATATACACTTTAACTATATAAAAACTCCTATTTATTAATAAAAATCCTTTTACAATAAAATAAATTTATATTTCTTTTCTCCTCTCTTTGATTAATATTTATTAATCAATTTAATATATTTTAAAATTGAGACGGGTATGACAACTCACCCATCCTTAAGAAATTTTCGTCCTCGAAAATTTATGTCTTCCTAAATCACAAAACCTTCTTCCCGAATTCATATGGTCACTTTAATATCCAAAAACATACATTAATTAAACTCCTCGTACAAGATCTCACCTGCCTCAATATGATTCGACGCAAGACTGCATACTTTGCCACACTAATTCCTAGTTCTCTAAATTCGCACTAAGGAGATACTATTACCCTCTTTCTCCCAA
>NMUG010003511.1:0-14728 GCA_002855965.1 Monotropa hypopitys
TACAAACTCGAGAATGAAAAAACGATATGTATATTTATTTATGTTTATAACTTCCGGACGTCGATCACCGCTCGTCGTTGCTTCCACCGCGCTCCGTTGCCGCTTGTCCTCTCCGACTCGATCTCCTCTCCGCGCCGGTATGTCCGGCTCTTTCTCTCTCCCTCTCTTCCTCTCTCTTCCTCTCTCTTTCTCTTCTTTCCTTCTATGTTGCTTCTATTCTCTCACTCTCTCTCTCTCGTTACTCTCTAATGAGACTTTTGCATGTATAATTTTTTTGTTTAAGTGAGGTCTAACTTCTCCCACGTGGATGCTTGAAACAGTATGAAGGATACACGTACACTTGAATTGATAATTATTAACTAAATTACACTTTTCCTCGAAACTTTATAAGACTTAATTTTAAGTATATAATTCGCACGTTATATTTATTTCTCGTTATAACTCATTTAAATTTTCCGGTCTAGCCTCCCCGATTCACGATTGGACGCGCTAAAAATTATTCTGATCGCCGTGGAATTTTTATTTGCCCATAATAAATTTTATCGAGCATTACTAAAATTTTATTCACCCTTAATTTATCCTTTTAGTCTTCGCGGGCTTTAATTATTTACGATTGATTTTTGCGATAATCACGAAAGTTTAATTTAGCTTAAATTGATCTGATTACTCTTGAATTGTCAAATTAAATATTCGAACTGGTTCTAAAAATTTATTTGTCCTCAATTGGCTTCTCGGATTGCCATAAAATATTTATTCGGGTCTTAATTAATTTTGATCGATTATAAATAATTCTAATTAATCTTTAATAATCTTAAATAAATGCAATAATGCATAAAATGAGATACGGGTCTCACAGCAACCCTCTTCGATCTATTGTTTTCAACTGAGTTTGCTGCAAAATGATTTCGATTCTGGGTGACGTCTAGAGTTTTTGAAAGCAAATTTTATTGGTTTTCAATTGAGTTTGCTGCAAAAATGATTTCGGTTCAACTCTAACAAAAATGATTTCGATTCTGTCCCAAACGACGTTGTGTATTTTTGTTCGAGTTCTTTTTGCACAACACACTTGTTTTTTGTTAGAGTTGTACACTATTTATTATGGGTTTAAACATTTTTGTTCAATGTTTTTTTTCAAGAACACGACTAAGTGGGATGTTTGTTCAACGTTTTCAACAACATTCTATCTATTTATTAATTTCTCAGAGTTGTTTTGTGTTATACACAGAAGTCTTTAAAGAATGTTTTCACAATCCTTTTTTTTATACCCATGTTTTTTGTTTCATAGGTACGATTGCTCCAATGATTTCGGTTCTGGGTCACCAGCTGTTTGGAGGAATTTAGTTTTTGAAAAGCAATATGTTTCTGCAGTTGAGGCAATATGAGGCAAGTTTAGTTATTTTTAAATAATTGTCTTTTTTTGAAAAGCCTTGCCCTTCAAAGCTTACCTTTCTTTCCTTGCTAATTATTTTGGGGGGTGCTGTTGGGTATGTTGCCACTGATTCTAGTTTTACCCTCACCGCGTGTTCATGGGCATTTGCATACTTGATCATAATTACGAGTGAGATGGTTTATATTAAACACATGGTTATGAATCTTGGGTTGAACACTTGGGGTTTCGTGTTCTACAACAATTTATTGTCATTGATGATGGCTCCATTGTTTTGGATTGTGACAGGAGAGTATGTCGATGTTTTTGCAGCCGTGGGGTCAAGATTTGAGAACTGGTTTAAATTTGATGCATTTTTTGCAGTTTTAGTTTCATGCGTCTTTGGGTTGCTCATCAGTTTTGTTCGAGGATAATTCTTACCCTTGCAAGAGAACTGTTTTGACTTTTACTTTAATGGATCTGCTACTCTGGTAACACTACTTCTTTGTATATTCTCACCTTGCACTCTTGTTCTGCAACTACAAAGGTTAGATAACCCCCTAGCCAAATGGCTTGAAGGCCCTCCGATGATCAAGTTAGTTCTAGTAAGAGAAGAACTTAATCCTGATCGAAAGAATTGAAGACAAAGTACTGAGTAGTAATTTAGGCAGAGTTTCGTTACCAGAGATTCCCGTCCTTGTAAATGAAGCATTCACCTCCTTTTATACTCGCTGGTCCATTTCATCAATGCGTTGTTCCCTCTTCGTAACTCCTCAGTTAAGAAGAGGGGATGAATCAAGACCATTGTCCTTTCACCTTCTGTCCCATTAATCCTCCAGACCCTTCGTCTTCAGCCGTTCTGACTTCTGTTCATACGCACATATTCACATTCACGGCCTTATAGCAGTTGGTGTGTGTAGTGACTAATATCTTACTCATTAACTATTACCAATACACACCGCCCATGCTATGCCGAGCTGAACGTCATCCCGCACTGTGAATGTTGTCGCACTGGGCCAAGCCTTATCCACAGTCGAGGTACCACACTTGCTTCTGGTTCATTATATGTCTAGATGCCATCCACAACGCCCAAACCTCCATGCCACACTCCTAAGATGTCCTGCCAATCGGGATCAACCTGATCCAAGGAACTGCATGGCCATGGGGCTCTGGATAAGCCTTATCTCATACATACTAGCCCATGTCTGATTCTAGGAATGCATATTGGCTCATCCCTTCAGGATCCACCTCTGTATGTCCTTTAATAGAGATAATGTGCCACTAGGATGTTTAACCGTTGTTGGTCAAACCTTATCCTAGCACCCAGACTCTCTATGGACCTACAGTTGGCCAGACCTTAAGGGATCCAAGATGCACACCGTGTTGCCATATAGACCGTGCTGCCATACTATTGCATTGTCATACTACCGCGCTGCCATACTCCCGTACTGCAGTACACTTATCGCAGTGCCACATGGCTAATTTCACTTAACTGGCTTGATTGCAACATAGGGAATCCGAATCCACGTGTCACGTGGCTAATCTAGATTTACCCTACCACAATTGCTCCCCCAACTTTGACTGCTTCAGCCGTGCTACCGGAGGAGTCAAAGGTTCCCGAGCTGCCAAAACGTCGTCACATCATTAAACATCGCTTACCAAATCGTCATTTACCCATAGCCAACAATCATCATTACTTCATAAATATTGTGGGACCCAGGCACATTTATTAATGTTGATTGCATGCCACTCGAAGTAGGTCTCTCGATTCCCTCAAAGCCCAACAACCGTCGCGCCAAAAACCCTTGGTCTGCCACAAACATTCCTTCTCTCAACATTTATCCCCTTTAAATACCAATTTCTTCTCCAATTTCAAGTTCTTCAATACTCCAGCCTCCAAACTCATGTAAGTATCCCTCTCGCGATACCCTTTTCTCTCTTCTTCCTTCACTTACACTTCTGCAAACATGGGCATCTTCAAACACAAGGTAAATAACCCCGCAAAGACGGCTCACTTCCGGGATCAATTTGACATTCCAGATGATGTAGCCATTGAGTTAGCCCCTCCTAACTACAAATCCGAGAACGAAGATGCCAATACATTGATTCTTCCTTTCATCGATGTCTTTGAGGCAGGGATTAGATTTACCCTCGAACCAATTTTTCGCGAGTTTTGCAGTTTCACAGGGCTTACTCCCAGACAGATGTCCACCAACATGGTGCGCATCATAATGGGGGTTGTTGCCCTAAACTGACTAACTGGGTCAAAAATGACCATTCGTAAAATTCTTTACCACTACACAATCAACAGTACCTAGCAAGGGGTCTGGTATTTCAAATGCCGAAATGACAAGGGAGGCTCGTTGACAATATTTCTGATACCGAGAAGGGGAATGATGATGACCTCCTTATTATCACTGGCAATTGGGAGTATGCTCCTGGAGAAGAACAAAAATGCTCCCTTCCAAGAAAGGACGGATCCCCCTGTCAGTTCCTATTCCTCATTCTTAATTTCTTATAATCTTGCAGTTTCCTTGGACTAACTTTCATTTTCTGATGATCTGCAGCAACCAAGAAAATCAATCATAAATCACTCCACCTCAAAGAATACAAGGCTGACGAGGTCCACTGGGCCTTAAACTTCAAATATTACTGTGGCATCCCTCTTAACCGGGCAGTTTACAAGCTTTTGGACTACGTTCCACATTATCGAGGGTATCGTGGTGTCGCGCAGCCTGCTCTATCAATCATCCCAACCTCCGAAACCGACCGACCAGTTCAAACCTCAGGAACTTTAATCAAAACTTCAGGAACGTCAACTGACAAAGGCAAGTACATTTTTATTGAAACAGGAACTTCGAGCCACGCTACTCCCCAACCAAGACCTCAGCTTAGCCAAGGAGCCGAAGAAGGAGAAATGACCAGGTTTAATCTGACTGGAGCCTGGCAGAAAATGGCGAGTGGGGAGGTCTTCTACCGGCCTAAGAACAGCCACAGCTGCTGCCTATAGCGCATTACCAACTGCTGCCATAGCCGCCGCAGTGGCCTCTGGAACCAACATTCACCCTACTACAGCAAGAAAATCCCTTCCGAAACCACGAGACGACCAACCTCAATCTTCTCAACTTAATGCCCCAACTCCATCTTCCACAGAACCAACTTCTTCATTGCCAATCATTGCGGTAGTTCCCGCTGACCGCTCTTCTTCTGAACGCTCTGAAGAACCTTCTGAAACTAACGTTAATGTTGATCTACCTCCGCCTGCCAAAAGGCCAAGAATAGAAAATTCTCGCCGCCCAAGGACAGACTATGAGCAAACCAACTTATGGGTTCCTGTTCTAAAGAAGGGAGAAGATAATCTCATCCAAGCAACTAACACTATTGCTAATCATTGTACAACCATAGGACTGGCCAGAGCAGCCCTACTTCCCAATGACATGGACATGGAAGAGAAACGGGCTTCCGTGGACTTATACGCATCTGCTTGCTCTGGTTCTTTCAAGGTAACCACTTTTGTATATCCCGTTATCATTGTTTCACATTTACTTATACTCTTCTTATATCAATCTTCTCCTAGACTATACAATGTGCCACCATTCTGACCACCAGAATTGCCGAAATGAGATGTACACTTGACAGAGAACAAAACATCAACAACAAACGATTCGAAACCATCAAGAGAAAAAATGACACCATCAAATCTATCACTGAGCAATGCAGTGAGATGGGGGCAAAGTTCTCAGTCTGGAAGCCAAGATTGCCCAAATTTAGCTTGAAGGTGAAGCTAAACTGAAGACCCGGCAGGATCTTTTGGATAAAACCAAAGAAGAAAACAGAGAAGACTTGAAAAATAGATTGAACGCCCACCAAAAGAAAGTGGAGGCCATGCATGCTAAATTCAGAAACCGTTCAATCAAACTTGAGAAGGCAAGAAAAGATATAGCAGAGCTAAAGGAACTTCATCCTCGAGAACTCAAGAAGGCAAGAGAAGAAGGATATACATCTGGGCATGCAGCTGGGAGTCACGAGATAGGAGAAGAATACATGAAGGAGTTTACTGAGTCACTCCCAGGATTGGAGGACTCTATCTTTACAAGATATTGGGGAGAAGCTTTAGACTTCACGGGAGTACTTCTTGATTCAACTCTTTGCACTCTGACCCCTGTACCCTCAATATTTCTGCAATTGGGACAAGATCCAACAGCAACTGGAAAAATAGAATCCTCACTACCGCTTACGCAAGAGATATCCATCAGTGTTGTAGCCTCATTGTCTGAAGTTCTATCTAGCCATACTGAGGTACCAAGTATTGTCATTTCCTCCTCAACTGATGTTGTGACCTCTGAGATCATAGATCTCACTATCCTTCCAGTTGGCTGTGGTGTTATCACCATAGTGAGTGAAAAAGTTCCAACCACTTTGCTTCATTCTGATCCACCTTTGTCTTCTACCACAGGGCCATCAACTAAAATCACAACAACTGAGGTGTTGGGCACCAATGAAACAACTTAACTTTCTTTTCATTTGGTCTGTAATATTTTAAGCTCTGAACTACTGATATTGACAACGAGTGTGTTAATATCTTTGCCCTTTGAATGATGGATGGTGTTGGTGTGCAATTCTGAACACCTTTAGATCTTTGCTAATATCAATCGTGTTTATGCTTTTCTTTTTGACATCTGAACTGTTTACGTGCTTGTGCTTTTTCTCTTTTACTTTTAACATAGTTGCTAAGTCATATGTGTCGTGCTGTTGGGAGTCACTGGGAGCGCGGGCTTTTGGGTAATCTCATGTGCCGCGATGCCCACGTACACTAACAACACAAGCTTTTGGGAAATTCTCCTTTTTAGGCCTTAGGCAAAAAAGATTGCTTCATTGGCCAAGGAAATCTGCAATCTCAAATTTCCTTGAGTTTCTCACTCATTTCAATCCTGGGTTGTTTTTGACTTGTCCTTTCAAAAACATTATAGGATTGAGGATCAAATTGACCATTGTAGGACTTCCTTCCTGTTTTAAACCTTGGCTCTCTTGGGACAACAGTCTCTTTTTAAAGCTTTCGGTCCATGATCCCTAAGGAACCTTATGATATATTTTTGAACTAGACTCTTGGGATTTCTCGTCCCCTAAAGAATCTTGGTTCATGAAGATGGTTCTGGGTTTTCTCAACCCATTTCCTGCATTCCCTGCTTGGAACCATCCACCAGTTTTGAACCTTTGGTCCTCTTGAGATTTCCCATCCCTTTTTAAGGCTTTTGGTTCGGGATCAATAAAGAACCCATGAAAAATTTGAGTTCAGGTCCTTGGAATGTTACATCAAGGTCCTTAGCTCGGGAACAATGATCATGGGCCTTCTCAACCCATTCCAAACATTCCCTGTCTGGGACCATTGCCCCCTAATGAGGAAGTGAAGACTGATGAAGACTTGACTTTCTCATTCAACACTAGATCTCGAACAAAAATATTACTGCAACATTTGGGCATAACAACTGATCACAACTTCATTCATTAGAAAATTTTTTCAAGTACAACAATGGATCATTCAATCACTGGTAAAACTTTTTCAAATTTGAAACATTCCATGTGCGGGGAATGGAAACACCATCAAGGTCCTGCAACTTATAAGCCCCCCGCCCAGCTATGCCGACCATTTTGTACAGTCCTTCCCAATTTGGCCCCAACTTTCCATCTGCTGGATCTTTTGTATTACCCTACACTTTTCTCAAAACTAGATCTCCAACTTTGAACTCCCTAGGATTGACCCTGCAATTGTGAAATTTAGCTAACTGGCTTTGATAGGAAGCTAGTTTGATTAGAGCCCTTTCTCGCCTTTCTTCTGCCAAATCCAGCTGCACAGCAATAGCCTGGTCATTGCCCCCTTGTTCTACCAGTTGAGTTCTGATAGTAGGAATCCCAATTTTTAAATGGATAACTGCCTCTGAACCGTAAGCAAGGGAATAAGGGGTTTCACCTGTAGCTCGCCTAGGCGTAGTGCGGTAAGCCCATAGGACCAACGACAACTCATTAATCCATCCTCCTTTGGCTTTTTCCAAACTTTTCTTGATTCCATCCAAGACGGTCTTGTTGGAGGCCTCGGTCTGGCCATTACTCTACGGGTAGCTCACGGAAGCATAAAAATTCTTGATCTTGTATGTCGAATAGAATTTTTTAAACTTGTCTTGAAATTGAGTGTCGTTGTCTGATACAATAGCATACGGTATTCCAAAACGAGTTATGATATTCTTTTATACAAATTGTTCAGTATTGTGCTCTGTGATTTTTGCCAACGGTTCTGCCTCTATCCACTTTGTAAAATAGTCCGTACCCACCAGAAGATACTTCTTGGCTCTCCGCGCTGTTGGCAAAGGTCCCACGATGTCCAGACCCCACTGAGAGAAAGGCCATGGGCTCGTGAGTGGCGCCAAATCCATTGAAGGCATATGGATCATTGGGGAGAACTTGTGACACTTCTCGCAATTCCAGACATACACCTTAGCCTCCTCTTGCATGTAAGGCCACAAATAGCCCTGTGAGATGGCTTTATGGGCTATTGACCTTCCCTTCGCATGGCCGTCGCACACTCCTTCATGAAAATTGTTGAACGAGAGATGGGTGCACACACCAGAGGTAAGGCCTGTGAAGGATTTCTTGTACAAAATGTCATCTGAAGATAGCCAAAACCTGGCTGCTTTATTTCTGACTTTATGAGCCTCTCGCTTGTCATTAGCCAACTGGTTATGCTTGAGATAGGTTATAATGGGATCCATCCAAGACGGACCCATATCCAACTCTTAAACTTCTTCTTACTCCTGAACCTGGATGCTGGGCTGGAGAATGGTGTCTACACTGATAGTGTGGTGAAGCTCTGATGAGACTGAAGAAGCCAGACATGCTAAGGTATCTACATGGCTGTTCTTCTTTGAAGTTATCTGAACAATCTGAACTTGCTCGAAGTCCTGAAGCCTCTTTTTGGCTTCTATCACGTATAGGGCCATTCTATCATCCTTAGCTGCATATTCTCCAGATAATTTCTTTACAATGAGCTGGCTGTCGCAATACACTATCAGATGCTTTGCCCCGTACTGCCGAGTACTGCTCAGCCCAGCAAGCACAACTTCATATTCCGCTTCATTATTCGAGGCCTTGAAGCCCAATCGAATGGATTGCTCCAAGACAAGCTCCTTAGGAGATATCAAAATGACCCCCACACCTGATCCTTTGTTACAGGCAGATCCATCCACAAAGAGCTTCCACAATTCCTCGGTGGATGGCTTATCGGCCTCTAACTCGGGATGTGTGGGGTTCTCAACTGCTGGTTCTTGTTGCTCTGGAGTGGCGTTTGAATTTTGCAAAAACTCACCAACAAAATTTGCCAAGATTTGCCCCTTGATGGCTGTGCGGGGGACAAATTCAATGTCGTATTCTCCTAATTCAACCGACCATCCAGCAACTCTCCCAGATAGATCTGCCTTTCTCAGGACAGCTCCAATTGGATGAGTAGTAGGAACTTTGATCGGATGTGCCAAGAAATAATGTTGTAACTTCCGTGATGTCATAACCAGTGCTAAGATTAATTTTTCTAACGAAAGATACCTTATTTCTGCATCCAACAAAGTTTTGCTGATGAGTAGACTGGGACTTGATGCCACTCTGCCTCCTTGATCAATACAGCACTCACAACATATTCTGAAACTGCGAGGTAAACATTCAGAACTTCCCCAGGCTCTAGAGTAGCTACCAATGACGGCACAGCTAAATACTTCTTCAAATCTTGGAAGGCTGACTCGCAATCTGCCCCCCATTCATACTTGGAGCTCTTCTTCAATAGCTGGAAGAATGGTCTGCACTTATCCGAGATGCGACTGATGAAACGATTCAGCGCGGCACCCATCCCTATCAGGCGTTGAACTTCTTTTACTGTGCTTGGACTCTGGAGGGTCTGTAAAGTGAAAATCCTATGATTTGCTTCAATGCTCCTCCTTGTGACGAGATGGCCCAAGAATTTTCCCGAACTTACTCCGAAGGCACACTTTGATGCATTTAACTTTAACTTGAACTGCCTTAAAATTTGAAAAGTTCTACAAAGATCAACAAGATGGGAGTCTGATTGTTTAGACTTGACCACCATGTCATCTATGTAAACTTCCATGGTTTTCCCAATAAGATCACGGAACATTAGTGTTGCTAGTCTCTGATAGGTTGTCCCGACATTTCTCAGCCCAAAAGGCATAACTTTATAACAATACAGTCCCAAATGAGTTACAAATGAGGTCTTTTCCTCGTCAGGCTCATACATCGCAATTTGATGGTAGCCTCTATAGGCATCCAAAAAACTCATACGCTTGTATCCTGCCGTGGAATCGACCAGTTGATCTATTTTGGGCATTGAAAAACTATCCTTCGGACATGCCTTGTTTAGACTCGTAAAATCAACACAGACTCGCCAGGTTCCGTTTTTCTTTTTAACAACGACTGTATTTGAAAGCTTCCGAGGATAATAAACTTCGTGAATAGCATTGGCTTTCAATAATTTGTCGACTTCTTCAAGTACTGCCTCAGTATGTTGTGCAGCTGACCTATATCTTCTCTACATAACTAGGCAGTGGCATGGATCGACATTGAGATGATGGCATATTATGCTTGGCTCTACCCCGAGCATTCCTGCCGGAGTCCAAACGAATAAGTCAATATTCTCCTTTAAAGCTTGTTCCAATTCTAAGGCGTCCGCTTCAGGGAGCTCCTCCCCGACAAGGAAGTACCTATCCTCGTCGGACTCGTGTGCGGGGACTTTTCTCAAGTTTTCCACCACTCGCGAGCTTGGATCCATGCCAACATCTTCAAGTACTGGCTGATCGGGCACTTCAATAGTCTTCACTTGCTCGGTAGTAGGGGTATGCTTGATGGATGCCAAAAAGCAATTCTTTGATGATTTCTGGTTACCCCTTATGCTCTCCACCCCTTTCGGTCCAAGAAACTTGAGGACCTGATGATACGTTGAAGGTATAGCTCCCATCCTATGAAGCCACGTACGGCCAATGATTGCATTGTACGCGGATGGAAGATCTACCATCAAGAACTCCACCTCTTTCGTGACTCTCTCAGCTCGGACAGGTAGGATAACGGACCCAAGCGGCCAAACTGGGATAGTTGTGAATCCTACCAACAGAATCTTTGCCTCTTTCAGATCCTTATTGGTCAGACCCATCTTTCTGAACACCTGGAAGTAGAGGATCTCAGTAGAGCTACCTTGATCTACCAGTATACGCTCTGTGTCAAACTTGTTGATATTGAGTGTTATCACCAGAGCATCGCTGTGCGAATAGGCCACTCCTTCTGAATCAACCTCTGAGAAGGAAATCTGTGCTGCTTTCGGATCAGCTTCTCTCTGACGCTTCTAGCTAAGCTTGAGCACATGTTTCTCCGATGATTCTCCTCGCTTCTGAGCTCTGGCCTGATCTCTTCTCTAGTGATCTTCTCCACCGTGAATCATATGAATAACACCCGCTGGAGTTAGGTCCTCATCTGAGCGGTCATCTCTCCTTTCCCCATGCCTAGACCTGTCTGCCCTGGGCTGGGGTCCATTCGATGTACTGCTTCAAATGACCTGCCTCCACTAGTTCTTCCAGGAACTCCTTGTAATCCATGCATTGCTCGGTCATGTGGCCATACTGCCTATGGAAACTGCACCTCAAACCCGTAGCCTACATATCCTCCCGATTTCCCCTGATCTTTGCGGGACATCTCCAAAAGGCCTCATTCTGTAGGGGATAGACCAGTCGGAATATAGGGACGTTAAATGTGGTCCGAATCGCCTTGCATGATTCTGGACCTGGTCTGGGCATCTTCAAAGCCGACAACCCGGCGGAATTTGTTTGCTACGCGGCTGGCTGGGTTTGTAGCGCGGCGGGAGCTGACTCCCTCTGCCCGGGGGAATCTTCCTGCTCTGCTGCCTTCTTCTTCCTCTTTTTCTTCTTATTTTCCTCAGAATCCACCAAATTGGTCTGGTGGCTCTTGTTTGCAGTGCGACCAACTTCTCTGTACTGCTCTTCCTCCAACTTGGCATGTTGTTCCACTCTCTCCATTAATTCTGGAAATGTTTCCGTTGGGTTCAAAGTTAGGGACTCCCTAAGCTTCTCGCCAAAAGAGAGGCCCAACCTAAACATTGAAACAACTTGCTTCTCTGTGCAATCTTCAACCTCGTTGTACATCTCTACGTACCGGCCGACATACTCCCTAAGACTCTCATTCAACCGCTTTCTCAACGATGTCAAAGAATCAAAATGTTTGGGGGCAGCACGGCTAGTCATAAAGTGTGCAATGAAGATCTCAACTAATTGCTCCCATGAAGAAATAGACTGGGACGGGAGTTTATGATACCAAGTCAATGTTTTCCGCCCCAAGTTGGAAGAAAACATCCTGCAATATAAAAGGTCATCGCCCTCATAGAGGATGAGTGCCTGCTGGAAATCCTTCAGATGCGCAATGGGGTCCACCTTACCATCATACTTGGGAAAGTTTGGAAGGGTAAATCCCCTTAGAATCCTGTACTGAGAAATTTCCCGGGAGAGAGGTGAGGACGTGATCTGCTGTACAACATGTTTTGCGGTATCCTGGGCAGTTCCCCTGCCCCAGATATGATCATCAATGTACTTCCTTAAATCAACTATGTCCTCCGGGGGTGCTAGCCTGCCCCAGCCTGATCCCCCTGAATCTGTTGCACCTGCGCCAGACCCCGACGTCGCATTATCTGCTCCCTGAGATCGGTAACAGAGGCTGCTGATCTTGCTGGGATAGCCTCGTTAACATGGCTTCTCGTACGACTCAAGTGCTCACTGGTTTGTTGGGAACCCCTAACCACACGCCTCCATCTCTGAGGTGGTGGTGAATTCTTTCCTCCCCTGTTCACATCCCGAGCCCGTCCCTGGTCATTGGGTTCCATTCCCTAGCCCCCAACAGCCTTTGGGTTGGTGTTGACTGTCCGCCTTCCTTGGTTGTCTGTTACTTCTACCACTGATGGCGCTTGGTTTGCCACCGCTGGATTTTGCTGTTGAACCAGACGGTTCATCTCCTCCTCTAGACGCCTAATGGTCTGGGCTTGAGCTTTCACAATATCCATCATATCTTCATCATGAACTGTCCTGGATCTTGACTGAGAACCCCAGGGATCGGGTCCTGCTATCTTCCTCATCAGAATAAGAATCGTCACCCTCCATGGCGATATACTCTTCCTCTTCAGCCAGACGCCTAGCGTCATAGACTTCAACATCCTTCCCCCTGCTAGCACGCTGGCTTGGTCCTCCTCTACTGACCCTCTGGAAACGAGAGCGACTCCTGGGCTTCCTTGGTGCTGGGGGAACCAGAGGAGTATTCGCGACACCTCCGTCAGCCCCAGTACCCATTTGCTGTTCTTCCAACTCGTTGTTTCGTCTTGCCATCATCCTTTCTACAACTGGTGCTGATTACTTTTTCAAATATATTTTCCCAAAGACGGCGCCAATTGTGCGAGTATAATTCTTACCCTTGCAAGAGAACTTCTTTGACTTTAATGGATATGCTACTCTGGTAACACTGATTCTTTGTATATTCTCACCTTGCACTCTTGTTCTGCAACCACAAAGGTTAGATGACCCCCTAGCCAAGTGGCTTGAAGGCCTTCTGATGATCAAGTTAGTCCCAGTAGGAGAAGAACTTAATCTTGATCGAAAGAATTAAAAACAAAGTACTGAGTAGTAATTTAGGCAGAGTTTCGTTACCAGAGATTCTCGTCCTTGTAAATGAAGCATTCACCTCCTTTTATACTCACTGGTCCATTTCATCAATGTGTCGTTCCCTCTTCGTAACTCCTCAGTTAAGAAGAGGGGATGAATCAAGACCATTGTCCTTTCACCTTCTGCCCCATTAATCTTCCAGACCCTTCGTCTTTAGCCATTCTGACTTCTGTTCATACGCACATATTCACATTCACGGTCTCATAACAGTTGGTGTGTGTAGTGATTAATATCTTACTCATTAACCATTACCAATACACACCGCCCATGCTATGCCGAGCTGAACGTCATCCCGCATTGCGAATGCTGTCGCACTAGGCCAAGCCTTATCCACAGCCGAGGTACCATACTTGCTTCTAGTTCGTTATATGTCGATATGCCATCCACAACACCCAAACCTCCATGCCGCACTCCCAAGATGTCCTGCCAATCAGGCTCAACCTGATCCAAAGAACTGCATAGCCATGGGGCTCTGGATAAGCCTTATCTCATACATACTACCCCACGTCTGATTCTAGGAATGCATTTTGGCTCATCCCTTCAGGATCCACCTCTCTATGTCCCTTAATAGAGATAATGTGCCACTAGGATGTTTAACCGTTGTTGGTCAAACCTTATCCTAGCACCCAGATTCTCTATGGACCTACAGTTGGCCAGACCTTAAGGGATCCAAGATGCACACCGTGTTGCCATATAGACCGCGCTGCCATACTACCGCGCTGCCATATTACCGTACTGCAGTACACTTACCACAGTGCCACATGGCTAATTTCACTTAACTGGATTGATTGTAACATAGGGAATCCGAATCCACGTGCCACGTGGCTAATCCAGATTTACCCAACCACAAGTTTCTTTGGATTTTCTGCCATAAAGGCAATCTCTGCCACAACATTTACTATCACAGGTGTGGTTATTAAGTTTTTGACAGTTCTAATCAATGTGTTGATTTGGGATAAACATGTTGGTCCCTTTGGTTTGGTTTGCCTCCTCCTCACAATTGCGGGAGGTGTTCTTTATCAGCAGTCAATAATTGGACCTGGTGGCTCTGCTCCATCACAATCTGATTCTATCACAAAAGAACAAATAAATATTAAAAAATGCTCCTTCGCGCCTTCCAGTTTTTTAAGATTTCACCGGAAATTTCATTAGCAAACTTCAAAATTTTTGAACGTCCAAATCCTTTTGATCGTCGCTACCATCGCTCACCATCACGTACCTTGCACCGTTGCATTTCGGGGTAAGTTTTATAACATTTGTGTGATTCAAAAGGTTTCTATGACTTTGTAAAGGTTTCTGTGATTCAAAAGGTTTTTGGGGTAAGTTTCATAACATTACCAATGAAACACAAAAAGTAGAAAAAACACAAATTAGTTTTAAAAATAAAAATTATTCAAAACGTAGAGTTTTATAAAAAAATTAGGCCATACATAAAAATGATATTTCCGTACATAATAACATTATGATGATGAAAAAATAAAACAATTAATTTAATTTATTTAAAATTTTTCAATCTATTATACTATTTAATAAATGGTTTTTAAAAATACTAAAACAGATTTTAAAACTGTTATTTTAGAAAAAATAGTTTTTATAA
>NMUG010003512.1:0-14722 GCA_002855965.1 Monotropa hypopitys
TTTATTTTTTATTAGCTATAATTATTTAAATTCGTTTATCTTAGTTAATTAAAGAATTTAACAGCCTACGAACGATCTGCTCAGACCAACTCGATTCCAATAACAATCATTTCATTTTTCTAAATTCATAAAAATAATATCGATTATGAAAATTATATTACTTTAATTAATTTTTAATATTTTTCGATCATTTATCGAGCCTCCAAAATCAACCAAAATGTTACCCTAAAAATAGTGAATCAATTCGTTTTTTTAACGGATAGAGTCGCGCTTAATCGTAGATTCAGATCAATATATTGCTCCGATTAACATATTTTTTTACATAGACAATTACCAACACAACCCCATAATTTGTTTTATAAAAATATCTAGTCTTGCGATATTTGTTTTGAGTTTTACATCAAAAATCCCAAACCCGCAAATCAACCTTACCATGTCGTGTTTAATCACGATTGTCTCCTAAACCGTTCATCCAAACTTCGTAATTTTTTATATACTACTAGTTAAGACACTTACCAACATAACCCCATAGTTTGTTCTGAAAAATAAATTGGTTTAGCATTTGTTTTTCGTTGTTAAAGTTGGACAATATTTCGGCCAGAAAATAGATTTCGTGACTGGGATATATCGGCCGAAAAATGGCTGTCGAGGCCGGAAAACATGTCGGAAGACTCCCAAAACATCGAACACGTGATATACTACCGTTATACACTCACATGCAGGGGTGGATCTAGAAAATTGTATCAGGAGGGGCTAAATTATAAATATTTGTGTTGAGGAGGGGCTAAATTGTAGAAATTTAAAATTTATATGGTAAAATAGGAAAACTAAATTATAAAATTTTAAAAATATAAAACAAATGTGTAATTTTTGGAAAGTGAGGGGGAGCACTTGCCCCTTATGGGCTTACATTGGATCCGCCTCTGCTCACATGCATCGTAAATATACGCTAGAAATTCTTCGAAAGCTTGGAAACGCAATGAACGATATATAAGAATATATGTGTTTATACCTCTCCGTCGGTCGTCGGTCGTCGCTTGACGTTTCCACCGTGCTCCTCCTCCTACCGGCGTCTCCTTTCTCTCGGCTCAACTGGTCTCTCACTCAGCTAATCTCTCTCTCACTCGGCCTCTTTTTCCCTCTCTGTCGTGTGGAATATTTTTTTCTTGAAGCTTTGTTATAGGAATTTCCCTCAACCTATTGTTTGTCTTATTTATTCTTTCCACTTTGTTTTCTAACACATACGTGGTCAACGAAAATATAAATGCATGCAATTGGCTAAATTCTTGGCAACTTACACGTATTGATTTGTACTGGGCTACATGCAAGCATGCAGCAGCCCCCCTGGAAAATTGATTCTTTCTTTTTTTTTAAATTGTACATTAATACTAAATCACGTAAAATTTATATTTTTTTACAATTCGATTCCTCACTTTTAAAAACTTCAATCTTTAGCCTCAATTTTACATATTTCGATTTTTTTTGTAACCTTTAAATTACTTTTTTTAACCTCATTTTATTATTTTCTCGTCAATTGAGCTCGTATTCACGAAATTAAAATTTTCTATTATCAACTTAAAATTTTAAATTCCATTACGAATATATTTTAATAATAATCAATTCACTTAATTAAAATTTTAATTTCACTCATTTCATAATTAATCGCTTAAATAATTATTTTAATTATCATAAAATTTAATCACCATTAATTAATTTAATTAATATAAATGATGCACAAAATGAGATGCAGGTCTCACACGTAAGTCCATGAATGTAGATAAAACATTGAATGCTAGGCATTCTAGGGTTACATATAAGGTCGGATCAACTTCTTAGCAAGGGAATTCTCACCCCACCGAGAAGAAGAGGATAGATTAGCCACGTAACTTTGGACGAGGTCACAAGGCCAAGAAGGTAGACCACAGAATCTCCCCCTAAGAGGTCAAGAGGACCTCCTATGAGGTATCAACAATTTACACTACTTGTCTCTAGGTCCGAGCAGATTTTCGAAGCCTTACACAGTGATCCTGACTTGAAATGGTTGGGGAAACTAAAGACAGACCTAACAAAAGATCTAGAGAAAAGTATTGTTATTGTCACCACGACCATGGTCACAATATTTATGATTGTATCGATCTATAGCAATAGATTGAGGACCTTATTTAGAGAGGTTGCCTCAAAAGGTTCATGATTGGAAAGGGCTAGAAAAACTACAAAAGAAAGGAAGAACCAAAGAGGGGAAGAAAAGATGATCGAGATCATCATCAAGATGGTGCTTTGGGTGAAATTGAAGTAATTCATGGTGGATTTTCAGATGGGGGAGAATCAAACTTGTCTCATAAAGCGCATCTACATCATCTACGACTAAGTGATCCCATGGACATATGTGCAGTCTAGAGGTCAGTAGAGATTCCAAGGATTGATGAGGAAGTTCCCATAATTTTCTCGCAATAAGATAAGCATGGTATCAACTATCATCATGATGACCCACTGGTGCACCATGGTGATCGCAAATTTCAATGCAAAGTGGAATCTGATCGACAGCAGGAGCTCGGCAGACATTCTATTTTTCAGTTCCTTTGACCAGCTAAAAATTGGGCGTGAGAGGCTAAGGCCTATGAGGTACCCCTTGGTGGGATTATTAGGAGATCCAATCTACCCCAAGGGGCAGATTTCTCTTTCTATCACTATGGGGGAGGAAGGGAACTAACCTAGATGGTGGACTTCTTGGTGGTGGACAGCTCAACTGCCTACAATGCCAATACTAGGCGAACAAGGTTAAATGAGGCTAAGGCCGTAATTTTAACGTACCACCTCAAGGTCGAATTCCTGACACCTAGTGTCCTAGGCGAATTGAAGGGGTCAAAGAATATTTATGGAATATTACAAGTACTCTATGCGACATGCTAGAGAGGCATTGGTGGTAGAGAGCCTGTCGGTGGATATCTTAGATACAAGAGATGAGATAAATCTTTTCCAAGGTGAATCTATCGAGGGGCTCATCAAAGTAGAACTCATGTTAGGAGAACAAGGTAGAATAGTTAGATTGGGGTCATCTCTGAGCCATGAAGTCATGGCCAGATTGGTGAAATTCCTAGGGGAGAACAAAAACGTATTTGCCTGGTCCCATGACAATATTCCTGGGATTGACCTACGGGTCATTACTCATAGATTGTGTATGGATCCGACCGTGCAACTAGTTAAACAAAAAAGGGATTCTTTGCACCATAGAGGAATAGAGTGGCTGTAACACTCCCAAATTTTGAAACATATATTTTTGTTGAAATAGAATAAAGGAGTGTTAATGGGTACAGAGTATCAATAATAAAGGTGAAACGTCTAACATTTACAATACAATACTCATCACACTAATTATTACAATACACGTCTGCGCTACTATGATACAATTAAAAGAGGCAAAAAGGGTTTTTATATTATAACCCTGCACAACAGTACCTCAACTAAAATAAAAGGGCCAAAATAGAATTTATAGATTTATCATGTACAAGGTGGCCAACAGAGAAGAAAGAAGAACCATACAACAGAACAACCTACCTAACTACAGTCTGGTCAAGCTTCAAGTCCTGCAAAAGATCCCGCAGCCATTACCAATCGAGGGAGCAAGTCCTACTAAAGTAGAGGGTCAGGCACCACCGCCTGGTAGAGATAATCTATCTCCTAACGTCAGAAATATTGGGGTGAATGTGTGTGATCATGCAAGGAATGTAATGTAACTTATGAAATGGATCTCAATAGCTTCAAAATCAAACAATTGTATTTATCTTTCCAAAAGACTCAAGACTAGAGGGCGTATATCCAACATTTTCCGAAAGCTACCTAGACAAGGCCAAAGCGGAATTGTGTCCAAGTATCGTAACCACACTAAGTAAAAGACAACAAGTTTTTATAACTCAAATTAACAAAATGGTTTGGGAAATTTGTGGTGTCTACTCCTTTGAGTTGGTCTTGTTGTTGTTCTTTTGGAAGTTTGAGCAAGTCCCTGTCTATCTTGTGGTGACTCTCAAGCCCGTCTTGGCAACTATTAGAGGATCTTATTGATATTGGGTTTGTTGGTTCCGGTTGTGTCCTCTTGATAGTAGTGGTGATTCCTACCCTGGCTTAGTGAACTGTTTCGAGTTCCTTGTTCTTAGAGCATAAATGAGTTCTTTCGTTGACTCTGGTGGTGATTTGGCACCTTACTCCTCAATATTGATCGTTGGTGGTTGTAGTCGTGGCTTGTCAAGCCTATTCCCTCGTAGTAAGTGAATTCTTGTTGTCGTCATCGTGGCTTTTGAGCCTATCTCTAGTCGCGGATGATGAACTTTGAGGCAGTCGGTTGATTGGTTCTCGTTTTGCTCTCCTAGTGAGAATAATGATCTTGCGTGTAGTTGAATGATCATTCCTTGAGTTCCTCATTTTGCTCTTAGGCGATGTTGTTGTTGGCTTCTTCTGGTAAGAGTGACGCCTTTCCTCTTGATTCCGGTTTGATAGTCGTTCTTGCGGCTGGAAATCTGTAGTGCTTTTGCAATTGAGCCTTGAACTCTGTTTCACTTCTTGAAGTTGATATCTGGAACTTGTCATTTGTGAGGTTGGCTTCGATTGTTTCCTGGTGGTGGAGTTGTGACTCATGTTCTCGCTGCGCGGTAGACTTCTTGCTTGATAGGCTTGTAGTTGAGACTTGTTTGCCTTTGGGATTGATTGGGTCTCCCTAGTGTGTATAGTTCCTTGTATGAGTTGTGGAATTTTAGAATAATATTGTTTATGGGATTGAGGCATTGTGGTTGCTTCGTGATATGTTAGCACTTGGTGATCTAGTGATTTTGACCTTCTTGGGAAGTGAGGATGTCTCGGTGTAGTAAGGCCTTGCAGTGGCAGAGATTGTGTGTGACTCGCTTGGGATGTGAAGTATCCTCGAATTAGTAGGTTCTCCTTGCAGGCTAGTGCCAAGTGGTTGATGTTAGTGGTTGTAGTGCTCTACCCTTACTTGATGCGAGAGTTAAGTTTGACTTGTGGTTTGAAGTTACTTGAGGATTTGTGTTGGATTTAGTGCCTTGTAGTCGCGGTTACTTCTTGGTTGAGAGAGAAGGATGAAGAAATTTAGTGTTGTATTGTGAGCTCGAAAGTGGTTTTGGGATTGAAATATGGATGTGAGGTGACTTTGCTTTGGAAGAGACGGATGAGTTGAGTTGATGGCTTGAGGTGATGTGCGTTTACTTGGAATTTGAAGGCGAGAGTTAGAGTTGCGTTCTCATCTTGGTATGAGGTTATATGAGGTGAATCGTGGTTGGTTGATTCTTTCGCTTCGTCTTGGTTATGGAATGTGGTTGCCGGTGTATCTCTCTCGGCATGTCAAATTCCTCCTTGTTCAACCCTTGCGGGACTAGTGAGTGGATGTCGTTCCTTGGTTGCTTGTTGACTCCTCGACTCTCTTGGACCGATTTTCTTGATCGATGGTCTCTACCATTATTGTTGGAAGTGTTGTCGTGGGCGCTTGTGCCATATCCTAGTCGTCGTTATGATTCCTTGTTCTTCGACGATGTGCGATTAACTTCTCATGCCCCTCGTTTGGCACTTGTCGGCGATTGCGGAAGCTGTCCCTTGTTCGGGAAACCTTCTTGCTCATTGTTTCCAACTTTTGATGTTGTGGCTGGCTTTCGCCATCTTCGGGTCGACTGTTCATGGAACTTGTTGAAGTGATGATGTGTTATTCGTCTCTCTTGTGAAGAATCATCCACTTCGTAGAGCTTGTCTTCGGAAATGATATCCTTATCTTATGCACTCTTGTCTCGTATGTTGCCTTTGTGCGTTCGCTCTTTGTTCGCCGTATCTTCGTGCAAATCCATATTGTTGTCATATTCGTGGGTGCCGTGTCCATTTGTGTTTGGACACTTCTGTTCTGCGATGTTGTCTCCCTTTGGAGCTTGTTTGAGAGTGTGTCGCGGGATTGGTTTGTGGTTAGTGTAATCAGTGAGACGAATTTACTTTTGCATTGTGCAACTGTGTTGTGAGTGTTGGGGTAGAATGTATGTGTCTCTTTGAAGTCGACTGCACCGACTTGGATTGTGGTGATGTTGTCATGACCGGTGTGCGTAGTTCGTGTCATGTGGTGTAGGAATGAACATGAAGGACTGTTTTGAGAAGGTGACTGGCCATCACATCTCAAATCAAACTTCGTAATCATTCTGGTACAACGCTAGGTGTGTGCGGGTTGGGTTGTGAGATTTTGGTTGTCAGATTCTTCTTTTGGTGTTGTTTTGGTCATTTGGTGTGATTCGGGTGGCACGGTTGTTGTGTGACCATCCCTTGTGGGTTGTCTTGCTTTCAAATCCTGCTTCGTATCAGTTGGATTGTTCCTACCCTGTTCAGAAATCTATTTCGGGGTTGTTTTGCGCATTCGTGGTGATAAAGTCGTTGTGGACTTCTTTACGGTAGTCAAAAACCGCTCTTTTATTTTTCAAAAACTTTTAGAAAAATATTTGGAAAAATCGGAGTATCCGTATCATGTCTGCGTATCGGCATCGTACCCGTACCGTATCTGCGTTTCGGTACCATATCCTCGTATCCGAATCGTGTCCTTGGCGTGTCGGCATGTCCTCAGCGTGTCCTTGGCGTATCCTCCGTGTGTCGGTGTATCAGCGTCGTGTCCCCTTGTATCCTTGGCATTTCAGCACTTGGAAATTTTCCTGGTATGTCCACGTTGTGTTGTGGCATGTTCTAGAATTTTGTGATTTTTTTTTTGAAATTTTTCGGGGCGATATTCTTGCGGTTTGACTTCCGTATCGTGTCCCTATTCGAGAATGCGCGTTTCTTGCTTGTTTGATTAGTTTGGGAACCTATGGTTGCGCGGAAACTATTTCTTTGAAAACCTCTTCTTTTGAAATTCTAAGCTTTGTCGAGGACAAATTCTTTGTGTAATTCCGGTACTTTTGGCATTTCTCGCATTGTGATGTGTTGTGCATGTTACAGTTTGTTGCATTTTTAAGGAGGTTCGGTAGCATATTCGACTTGTGAGTGTCGTTGTGTATTCGTTGGGTGGAGTTTCTTTCGGTTGAGGATCCCTCTTAGCGTTGTCGGTACTTGTTGTGAATTCACCCACGTGGTTGGGTATCTCGGAGGTTGTTCTCCTCGTGGTGTTGAATCTCGATCCTTTTACTTTTGAAATTTCAAGAACGAAATTTTTGTAAGGAGGGTAGTTTGTCACACTCCAGAAATTTCAATTAATTTCCATCCGTTCCAATAAATTCAACATATCGAATCTCGGGATTTATTCCCACTTTTTCCGTCAAAGTTGATCGTCTGTCGTTGATTCGAATCCTCGTTGTGAGATTCCTAAGGGTTCGGGGCCCTCGGGTAAATCTTCGAATCATTCGTAAATCGTTAAAAGCGTCCGTAACTTTGAGGAAGGCGATGTAGTGACCTTAGAGTGTTCTTTTGGTGTCTCGGAAGTTGAGGAAGTGTTCATGGTTGAGTTGGTAAGGCTCGGGGTCGATTCGGAGAGGTTTTAAGGACCCTTGTCAAGAAAATGTCGTCCTAGGGAGAGCTTGCATCGGTGCAGGCACTTTTTGCACTGGTACATGTTGATTCTTGTAGGTTCTGTTGAGGTTTGCATCGGTGCAGGTAAGGTTTCATCAGTGCATGGGTGGTTTGCATCGGTGCAGGTGGGAGTTGCACCGGTGCACAAATGTTCTGAGTTGAGGCAGTAAGGGTTTGCATCGGTTGATGCATCGGTGCAACGGGGGTTTGCACCGGTGCAGACCTGACTTGCACCGTTGCACCTGCTGTTCGGACAGTATCATTAAGGGCAAAGTTGTTATTTTACCTAGGGGTCCTATATATTCAACCCTTGATCCATTTAGGGCATTTCTTGCCCCTATTTTCCAGATCTCTCTATACCTCCCTCTTCTCTCCCTCTCCCTTCTCTCTTGATTGTTGAAGGATTCATGAAGAATCTATGAAAACGCGAAGCATTAACGTCGTTCCCCGCGGCGAGGGCTTTCCGGCAACCTAGATATCGGTGTCACCTTCTTGAAGTCTCAGGCAAGTAGATTTTCGATAGTGGGTTTCTCGTGTTGGTTCTTTAGAGACTTGTATTCTCATCGTCGCGAGCTTTCCTTTGATGTACATAGGTTTGTTGGTGCGGAGGATGTTTTCCGGTGAGGTTTTCCGGCGAGTGTCATCGGATCTCCGATCGAGGTAGAGTTTTCTATCCCTCTCGTTATTAATATCGGTATTCTTTCTTCTCCCTCGCATTGAACTTTAATTAGTTGATTTTCACGTATTCATGGAATTATCGTTCAAGAGTCGTCATTCACATAAATGGGTCGTGTATGGGTATTGTCTAGGGTCTCTATGTACTCCCTAGGTTGTTGGTCGTTCGATTCCTAACTTGATTGTGAAAAGCTCCCATTTTTATAAAAAGTGTGTCGTCGTCGTTTTTATGAAACCAAATTGGGGATATTGGCTTGTTTTGGACACTCTTGCGTGGTTGGTGGTTTAAAATGGTGTCTTGACACGTTTTTATTATAAATCGAACGAAATGATTGTTTTGTGAACGAATGGGACATTTTGGAAAGAAAAGAAATGTTTTGGAAGAATGCGGGAAAATATTCACGTTGTTGGAAAGTGGCCTTCGGCCTTCACTTTAATAATGATCGAATTTGGGTTCTTGAGTTGGCTAGACTATTCAGGTAATTGTATCTTGAGTGGCTACTTGGAGCACTCACGACATTGCGTAATGGGGGTTTGCAGGACCCTCCCAACGTGTTGGGAAAATTAATGGAATTATCGGTTAGATCGTTGACGAGTGACTATCTCGGAAATAGCCTAAACTCCTTAAATTTGTATAATGAAATCTACCATCGGAATTTGTGGTATGTGGAATTAGAATAAATGGGAAATGGTATTGGAATATCTTGGACCACCTAATATTGTTTGATATTGCCCTTAATATATAAAAGTTGCAGAATTGAAATACAAGTAAAACTTGGAATCAAATGGGAAATGGAATATGTTTGAAAGTACGGAAATGAGTCGTTTAAACTATGTCGAACGTGGTACTTGGACACAATTCCTTTAGGCCTTGTCTAGGCAAGTTTTGGAACGATAGTCGGTTATTCTTTTGCCCTCTTTCACCGAGTCTTGGTCAAACACCGACGCTTTACTGTTTTTACTTTATGATGAGTCGATAGTGAAAGGATTGAAAGAAAGTAACGGTTTTTATATAATGAAATCCATTGCATTGCATCATTTACATTCCTTGCATTGTCACACACTTGCACCCCAATATTATAGACGTTTGGAGATAGATTATCTCTACCAGGCGGTGATGCCTGACCCTCTACTTTTGTAAGACTTGTTCCCTTGATTGGGAGTGGCTGTAGGATCCTTCACAGGACTTGAGACTGGACCAGATTGTAGTGATAGGTCGCCTTTGTTTTCAATACTGCACTTTCTCTATTTTCTGTTGGCCGCCTTGTATAGGATGAATGTATAAATTCTATTTTGGCCTTGTCTTTTAGTTGGGGCATTGTTGTACAGGGTTGTGTTATAAAACCCTATTAGCCTCTTTTCATTTGTATCTCATTTCAGCGCAAGCATGTAGTGTAATAAGTAGTATGATGGGTGTGGGTGTGTGGTAGATAGCACTTTATTTACCTGTTTGGATACTCATTGCCTACTTCTAACACTTCCCATTGTTTAATTCAAAAACAATCGTTTCAAAATTTGGGAGTGTTACACTCCTTCTCTTTTTCTAGTTCTGTTCTGCAGGGCGAGAAGGACTTGTTGATTTGGAGTTCGAGTCAGTTGTCAAATTTTCGTGGGCTCAGCTACTTCAGTTTCAGTAGCCTTTCTTGGACAGTATATTTCAGTTATAGTGTTTTCAGTTGTAGTTCCTTTTCTTGTACTTATAATTCTTTCTGTTCACAGTAGCAGTTGTAGTAGGCCAGTACTTGTACTTCACTTCTTCCACTTTTGTACCTCGTTTTTATTTCTACTTTGTACTGTTCTGTGATGTAATGATAAATTCAACTGACTGTATCTAAATGGAAAGTAGTTGTATCCCCTAGTTTATTATTTAAACTGTATTTCAAAAAAATGGTTTGAAAATTCGGGGAGTGACAGTTCACTTATTTTATTGTTTTTATTTCAGATTTTATAGTGTTTTCTTTGCACTAGATGGCTTCTGTGTCGGATACGTATCAGACACGCTCAATTTTTCTTTTTTCTTATTGTCTTTCTGGACAAAAAAGGGGGAGAAATAGTTGTGCGGGAGCTTCTTTGGGACTAACATTGTTTTGTGCAGGAATTGAACTTATGTGGCTTATATTTTGGCTATTGTTGCACATTATTGGCTAATGTTATATTTTGCAGGAAGTTTTTATTTTGCAAGGCTGTTTTGGACAAGATGTATCATTGTCTTTCTTGTTCTTATGTCTAGCCTTTTATTACTTCCTTGTTCACATAATTTGTTGCCTCGTGCTTGCAGGTTTTTCTTTAATCTTTATTGTCTGAAGGTGTGTCTGTTGTAGTGTAGATCTTAGGATTGTAGCTAGTAGCTATTGTAGTCAAATAGTTTTTATTTGGCTTGCCTATTTTAGCCATTTTCTTCTTTTTGTTGTTTTTGTTCCAGAAAAGCCAAAGGGGGAGATTGTTACCGATTTTCCGTATTGGCTATTTTCTAGAAGGTTGTTGTATCTTAAATCTTTTAATTTTGGTTTGGGGTAGCATAGGTAGATACTTCACTTCCCGATCCATGAAGATTTCGATGCATCGCCTCGTCAACAAATTGAAGGATTTTCGGTGTTCAAAGGTTCATTAGGTTGCTCAAAATTCTTCATCTTTCCATATTCGATCCTTCGTCGCGTCGTTGATTCATTTCTTGCCTTAAAATTCCTTCCCTCGAATTCCTTAGAAAAAAAATCTACTGTGATTGCAACTGGTTACACCATTTTATTCGCAACCGGTAGCGCATGTCCTAAGTTGTTGCAGAGTTGCAAACTTGTAGGTGTGACAGAGAGTTGCGTAATCAGTTACGCTTTGTTTTTTCATAGCTTCATAAATCTAACTGCAACCGGTTTCGCCATTTTATGTGCAACCGGTTATGCTTTTTGGCTTGTTTTTTATTCCTTTCTAGCAGAGACTTCCGTAATCGGTTATGGTGATCAGCGCAACCGGTTACGCTTCTTCGTACAGAAAAAATTAAAACTGTATCTTAAATGTTTAAGTCTATTTATAGGAACATCTAGGGGTATTTTTGTCCACGATTATCATTCTTATTAACGCTAATCCTTCTCTAATGTTCCTAAGTATAAAAAGAAATACTTAGAGTCATTCTAATACATCTAAGAACATAAAGAACTTGATTCAAAGGCTCTCTCTCTCTGGTTTTTTTTATAAGGCTGTTGTAGCAAGTGTATTTCCTCATCAAGGTGACTTCTTGAAGTTTTTCTTGTTGATTCTACTTGCATAAACTCTTGATCCTTGTTCTTATATACTAGCTAATATTTATTACAATTGTTATATTGATTATCCTTCAAGATTATATCATAGAGTTGTGTCTAGAGTTTTAGAATTTTCTGATCTAGAACTCTAGCTTTTGATTTCTAGCAAGTTTGTGTATCTAGGGTTATTCCCTTGATCTTAAGAGTATTTTTTAATCTAAAAATGTAGGTTCTCTTGTTCTTGTAGTCTCCTGGATATTCTAAGGTTTGATAGGTGATCTTCTCATTGGGATTATTATTAAGCCTAGAGCTATATCCTTGATTCTCATAGGATTTAGAGATCTCCTATCCTAGTCTAATCTCTTCTAGGGTTTTACTTAAGCTTTGTACTTTACCCTTGTCCTTGTGACATTTAGAGATTGTAGGGTTTTGATAAGCCATGTGCTTTACCATTGGTCTATTGACTTGGTGAATACCCTTGTACAATCTCTTTATAGGGTTCCTTCTAGCATATATTGCTTACCCTAGCTTTTATCTCTTGAGATTGTTATTAGTTGATTTATAGAATTCGAAAGAATATCTCTTTGGATACTTGTGCCCTTTAGATCAACTTATAAATTGTAGTGAATTTCATTGAACTATTCCCATGGAATTGCACATTGGGCTTATAGTCTTAGTTCACTCTATTCTAGTGTACTTTGGAGTTTGTCACTTATTCAAGTACTTCTCTCAACTCCATTGTCTTCCTATTCTACTAGATAATTTAATCTAGTGTATACTTCACTTCATTTCCTAGTTTGTGGTTGACTTTGTCTACGTTTGGCCGAAGCTGTCACGACCCATCCCGTTCATAGGATGAGCACATGACCGGTCAACGAGCAAGCTCGCTAAAGGCCTAAGATAAAAGAGTTGAAGAATTTCTTAACATTATATTTATGCGGAAGCATGTGAACAAAAACCAGAGCAGTGCAGATATGTTCTCATTAATACATCATGATTACAACATCAGGCTTAAGATAGCGAGTACAACAAAAGTACAACAATATCATAAATCTCCAAAGAAAACTCAAAGACATAAAGTTGCCAGCTCATTTCTCTTCTTCACCTGAAAATGGTTTTAAAAAATGCATAAGCTAAAAGCTAGAGTGAATCACTATATACTGCAGTACAAGTTTCATGGATTAACAATATCATCCCTGCAATATTAGATCCTCATATAAAATATGGCTCAAAGGCTCAATAGCAATAAAAATGCTTTACCATAATTTCTCAGTTTTACTCAGTGGCTGTAATTATATACCAACTTGTATATTTATTTCCAAACATAGATCATCATTCCATGATTTAGCCTTTGCCGTATAGACTTATCATTCAGAAATTTATTCCATTTGAATTTTGCCCCTATCGTATGAGCATTCATCATCTCATCAATGTAAGACATCTAGCCTTCCGCTTGTGTCGTATAAGCATTTAATTATTCATAGCACTATGCTTATGTCGTATAAGCATATTCATTTCACAACATCATGCTTGTGTCATATAAATATTTATGTCTTATGCTCGTGTCGTATAAGCATATCAATAATCTACTCGTATCTTGTGCTTTTGTCGTATGAGGATCTTATTTCCATTCCATCTCCATTTCAATTTCTTCTTTCTTTAATTCCATTATAATCCCTGTCGTATGGGACTTTCGTAACAATAATACATCAATCAATTTTCCAAATTGTTCATCCATGTGGAAAATGAAGATTTGTGCATATTCCATTTTCTCAAATTTCTTGGAAATAAGATAGTATTCTTGGTTCAATAACCATAAACATAATTGCAAAGTAAAAGCACTTAAAAATGTACGAGTAAAACAGTATATAGAGATTCACCTGAATCGAGACTTCTTAGGTTTCTAGGCTTCTTCTCCTCAATGAAAGCTAGCCCAAATCTGGATAATAAATCATATATCAAATTCTTAGAAAAGCTATTGTCCATAATCATTGCCGAGCTGAGCTAGCCGAAGCAAAGCCTGCCAGAGACTCACATTCGGAGCTCAGTTAAACCGAAAGTCTCTTGCCGAACTGCCAAACTTGGCAGAAACTCACTAAACCTATGGCTGAAGGGTTATAGGTCTAACCAGAGTCTCATCTGGACATAAATTCAAAGATAAGCTCATAGATGAGCTACCGAAGGCTCAGGTCTACCAAATAGTGATCTGTCGAGCTGAAGCACAACTGGCTGACCTGACGCCGAGCTGCCATACTATAGTCCGGACACCATTCTGAGCAGTGTGAAAATATAGATCCTAAAGTTTTAATTTTAAGTTGATTATAGGTCGAAAATGATCAAAATTGAGTTTTAAGGATCTTGGGCCAATTTCCCGAACAACCAGGGTTGTAGCCGAGGTGGTAAAGTCAAAAAATAACTGACTTTTGTCGAGCACAATTTACTTCGGACAAAGTGATGATCAATCAGTCAATATATGCATGGGAGTGCAGCTAGTCCTAAATATGACTTGGCCGAGCTGAAATAACAAAGTCTGGGCAAGGTCTAGCCAAACGCTAGCCCGGTCGAGCAGAGAACAAATGGTTATGCAGCAGAGCTCATCTGGCCGAGCACAATCTCTGCCGAACTGAACCAAAATGGACGACCGCATATATGAACGATAACAATAGTGTGCGGCAAGACTTCAGATGAGTCTGCCATAGCAAATTATCAGGGCAAGATTTCAATTCAAGTCTGTCGAACAATAGTTTAGTATTCTAAGGCTTTTGTCGAATACAAAATGATCAAAGATAATAGTTATACCTTTGGACGGAGTTTAATGTGCCGTAGGTCAATGCTTTGAGCTTGATAGCCTTGCCGAACCGGTTTTGATATGAACAGGGCCCTTGCTGAGCTGTTCGAATGGAATAGAATCTTTACCAATCTAAATTGAGTCGTCTGAAATCCAGAAAATGATTTGCCGAGCTAAGAACTGAAGGATGAAGCTCAAGAAATGCTTGTGAGTTGTTTGAATGTACGGCCAAGAGTTTCCGAACAATATATTGATATTTGGATGTGCGGCAAGATGTTTGCCGAGCACTAAGGAATGAAGGATGAGCTTGCCGAGTTCATGAACTGAATATTCAAAGCTTTGTGGAACTAAAGTTCTTCGGACAGAACTTCTAGAGAGAGAAACAGAGAGTATCGAAGCTCTAAGTTGGCATTGTAACAAAAATAGAAGAAATGGCAAGAGTATTTATAGGTAGAGGCAAGAATCTGAATCCGAACGGTGACAGACACATAAA
>NMUG010003513.1:0-14720 GCA_002855965.1 Monotropa hypopitys
CAACATCTTATTCCTTCACATGAACGACCTCCAAAACTTGAGCTGAAACAGCTACCCTCTTACTTGAAATACGCTTATTTAGGGGCGGGAGAATCTCTTCCTGTCATTATCTCATCTGAGCTTAATGTGCAACAAGAGGAACAATTGTTAAAAATTCTGAAAAAACACCAAGGGGCAATTGGATGGTCCATTGCCGATCTAAAAGGCATTGATCTCTCCATTTGCACCCATAAAATGTGTCTTGAAGAAGAAACAAAATCTGTTAGGCAACACAAAGATGATTGAATCCAAACATGAAAGAAGTGGTAAAACGAGAACTCTTAAAGTTGTTGAATATTGGGATCATTTATCCTATTCCAGACAGCAAGTGGGTGAGCTCAGTGCAAGTGGTCCCAAAGAAGGCCGGAATGACCGTCACAAAAAATGATAAAGATGAATCGATTCTTTCACGTGTGGTCACCGGTTGGCGAGTATGTATTGATTACAGAAAGCTAAACACTTGCACTAGAAAAGACCACTTCCCACTTCCTTTTATTGACCAAGTGTTGGAGAGGGTAGCCGGACATGAATTCTATTATTTCTTGGATGGGTATTTGGGGTACAATCGATTGCACTTGAGGATCAAGAGAAAACCACATTTACATGTCCTTTTGGCACATTTGCCTACTGACGAATGCCATTTGGATTATGTAATGCCCCGGATACTTTTCGAGAGATGTATGATGGGTATTTTCAGTGATATGCTTGACAAGGTCATGGAGGTATTTATGGACGATTTTTTGGTCTTTGGGACTTCTTTTAATAATTGCCTCCACAACCTTGATCTTGTATTGGAGAGATGTGAGGAGAAAATTTTAGTGCTGAATTGGGAGAAATGTCACTTTATAGTGACGAGTGGAATTGTCCTCGGCTATATCATGTCACCAAAGGGAATAGAGGTCGATCGATCAAAGATAGGAATCATTTCCAATATTCTTACACCAAAAACAGTGAGAGATGTGCGTTCGTTCTTAGGGCATGCCAGTTTTTACGGGAGATTTATAAAAGATTTTAATTCAATCACAAAATCACTATGCAATTTTTTGGCAAATGATGTCCTTTTTCAGTGGACGAGTGAGTGTGACAAAGCTTTCTCCTTCCTCAAGGAGAGACTTACGTCATCACCCATAATGAGGCCACTGGAATGGAATCTCCCTTTCGAAATTATGTGTGATGCCAGTGACTTTGCGATTGGAGCTGTGTTAGGACAACGGAGGGGAAAAGAACCGTGTATGGTGTATTATGCTAGCAAAACATTGAATGATGCTCAAGTAAATTACACCACCACGGAGAAATAACTTTTGGCGGTAGTGTTTGCTATTGATAAGTTTCGGCCTTATGTTTTAGGATCCCCAATCATTATCTTTACAGACCATTCAGCTTTGAAATACCTTTTGACTAAGCAGGATGCGAAACCGAGATTGATTAGGTGGATCCTACTTCTTCAAGAGTTTGACATTGTCATAAAAGATAAGAAGGGAGTTGAAAATGTAGTGGCCGATCATGTGTCACGGTTGTCTTTTAGTGAACATGAGCATTCCCTACCCATTGTTGATTCTTTCTCCGACGAGCAATTGTTTTCTGTCGGAACTTGCCCATGGTACGCTGATATAGTGAATTATTTAGTCACGGGCAAGGTTCCGGAGAATTGGAATCGGCTTTAGAAAGCCAAGTTTGTGAGAGATGTGAAGCATTTCTTCTTTAATGATCCGTATTTGTTTAAATTCTATCTAGATCAAGTGATGAGAAGATGTGTGGCAGGTTAGGAAATTCCTGGAATTATGTCTTTTTGCCATTCTCAAGCATGTGGGGGCCATTTTCCTGCGAAAAATACCGTTGCAAAGATTTTACAATCTGGTTTTTATTGGCCCCACTGTTTAAAGATGTTTATACCCATTGCAAAACTTGTGGTCCATGTCAACAACTCAGTAGTGTGACCCGGAGGAACATGATGCCCCTCAATTCCATTATTGTGATAGAAGTCTTTGACTGTTAGGGTATTGACTTCATAGGTCCATTCCTGGTGTCGAATGGACACTTATACATTTTGTTGGCTATTGACTATGTGTCAAAGTGGGTGGAGGCCATCCCATCTCGGACCAATGACCACCGGGTTGTTGTGAGATTCATGAAGGAGCATATTCTGTCCAGATTTGTCATGCCTGGGGCTGTGATTAGTGATCAGGGTAGTCATTCTTGTAACAAACCTTTTGGGTTCCTCATGGCCAAATATGGCATAACACATAAGGTTTCTATTGCCTACCACCCACAGACAAATAGGCAAGATGAGCTTGCAAATCGATAAATCAAAACCATTTTAGAAAAGACTGTCAATTCCAACCATAAGTATTGGTCACTTCGGTTGACCGATGTCTTATGGGCATACCGTACTGCTTACAAGACCGTATTTGGGATGTCCTCATATTGGTTAGTCTATGGAAAGGCATGTCACTTGCTAGTAGAAATAGAATATCGTGCTTTTGGGGCCATAAAAAATGTGAATTTTAATCTGTCCATGACCGGTTCAAAGAGGAAATTGGACTTGAATGAGTTATAAGAATTGAGGAATGAGGCCTATGAAAACTCGCGGTTATACAATGACAAAGTGAAAGCTTTACATGATAAAATGATTTCGAGAAAAACTTTTGAACCCGATCAGAAAGTCTTTTTGTACAACGCGAGACTTTATTTGCTCCCTGAAAAGTTAAGATCGAGGTGGTCAGGTCCTTTTGTGGTAAAGAAGATGTTTACTCATGGAGCTGTTGAGATAGAAGATCTCACCAATGGTTACATTTCCAAGGTGAATGGACAGAGGTTGAAACCATTTTTGGAGGATGTGAGCAAAGAAGAAGTCGTGGAGGAACTATTGGATCCAATCTACATGGACCCTTCAGTTCAATAAGGCATTTGATGAGGTTTGTTGTATGCATAATTTTTCTTTTGAAGAGTTTTTTTTATGTTTCCTTGATCCTTAGCTTGTCTGAATTTTGTCATCTTTGTTCTAAGCATTGAGAATAATGCTCATGTCAAGTTGGGGGGGAGAGGCTTAGCCTATTTTGTTTTGTTTAATTTGGAAAATAAGGATTTTATTTAGTTTGATTCGGACGGTCTAGCATAGCTGTCTGTCTCTTATATCTTTAGGAGGTAGGGAAGAAAGTATGGTCAAAATAAAAATAATTAGTTTAATTGGGGCTTGCTTGACATCTACTTGAGTGCGTACATAGAGGACTTGGGATCATACCCGAGTCATTCTTTTGATACTAGGTTAGGGGGCATTCAAGTGGCTGGAAGGGAGAGTTTATTGATATTTGTTTTATGCTTACTTGGGATAGGGACTTTAGATTCTAATTGAGGTACATTGAAAGGCCCAACTCATTCAAGTGGAGATCATGTAGCCATGTAATCACTCTCATTGAGTCTACCTTTCTTTTGTTGGAGATTTTCATCAAATATGCATTATAGAAGACTAAGTGCCTTAGGGGTAAAAATTTGTTTAGGAAATGATTTATGGCATTCTTTGATTGAAAAACCCAGAAACTTTGTTACCATTTGGCCAAAATTTGAGCTTGTTTTGTTTCCATTCTTTGCTGAAAACTTAGGGAGCCTTTGGTGTCAATCACTTGTTGATTTGGGGGGGTAAGAACTTTTCTGGTTTTTCTTAGGGAATGTACAACAGTAAACTTGAAAACCCTCCTGAAATCCCGGAAGGAGAAACCTCAAATTCCGGTAAACCAAGCCATACCCTCTGTCATACAACCTTTTCCCGGAAATGAGAAGTCTGGATTCCCGGGAATTGGTACACTAAACTACCAGGAATGTATGTGTTTAGAAAATGAAAGTCAGTGCCAACGTACCAACAGAGCCCTCAATTCCTAGTAATGTGAATTGAGTATTCCCGGGAATGACACATGTTTGGGGTGTATATCAATCCAATTTTCGGGAGTTCAAAATCATACTCCCGGTAATTCAGTCTTCCCTTAAATACCCCAGCTAGCCCTCACTTCTAATTCCCGGTTATTGAGCGGGAGTACACCCAGAGGAAATTCGTGAGAACATTTGGCGATTTGGGTTGCTGGTCAAATTTCTTTATCAAAGTTCAGAACATGGAGATTGTGAAGCATCAAGCAGTAGTGAGTGAGGGAGACGAAGGAGGGAGAAACGTAGTTCTGTGGATTTCGAGAAATTCTGTGGATTGACAAGTGAGGTTTATCAATCTAGGGCTAAATTTTGAAATTTTTGTTTAGGTAATCATTACGATGAATGAGGAACAAGCCCCAGTTGATAAGCATAATGGAATATCTGGTAAGAAAAGAAAGAAAGGGGGAAATCTTCCAAACCTTCTGGGGTTGATGAATCACTCCAATCTCAGGCCACTGAACAAGTGGCCGAGATTTCACAAATTGAGCCCCAAACTGATGATCAATAACTCCCAAATCCAGAAACCAACAATATTGTTTTAAATGTGCTGAAAGAACTAAATAAAACGATTGTGGACCCAGATCTTGAATCCTCCCATTCAGGCCAAGACAAACAACCATCCCTAAGACAAAAGAACCAACCCAGAAAGAGAGTCAAACCAAAAGTCCATTTTCCAGAATATGAATAACCTTGGAAGAAACAAAAAATTTCTGAAAATTCAACAAATTCTGGAAATCCACCAAATCAAACCCCTGAGAAAAAATCTGAGCCAAATCTTGAGGTTACATCCCAACATATACCTGAACTATCCACATTAAACCCAATACCTAAGTCCACCCCTGAACCAAAGAGAAAAGAGAAGATGGGAGGAAAAAGAATTCTGAAAAATTTCAATTGGAAAAAGAATATTGAGGGGAGAGCTGTAATTTGTGAAAGAGAGATTTTTAAATCTAGCCAACACCCCTTCCAGCTCCCAACGCTTTTCCAAAACTTATGTAGTAATAAGAAACACAATACATAGATCTTCTTTCCCAACCCTTGGAGGAGTTAGGGTTAAAAACTTGGTTTGAAGATATCCCTGGTTATGTCCTTTCCTGGGTGCAAGAATTCTATACCACACTTGATGCAAAAGCGAGAGAAAGCAGGGTGAGTGGAAAGGTAAAAGGGAAAATCATTGTGATCACAGCTGAAAGAATAGTCCAATTCCTTAAGTGCCCTAAGTTGCAAGCTAGTGATGTTGAATATCCAAAACTAGGGTACCAGAACTTGGAAGGTGAATCATTGGCAAAGAAGGTGTGTACAGCAGGAGGGTTGGAGGTTTTTAAGAAAGGGGATGGTAGATTCAAGTAGGGAATGTTTAAGGAAGAGGTAGCTTTGATGAATAAGGTGATGCATTCAAACATTAGACCTAAAAGGTCTGAAAAATCCCCTACCATCCCAGAAGTCCAGTTTATTCATGAGTTGATGGAGGGTAGGAAGATTGATATCCCTGAAATATTGTTCACAGTTATCAAGGAGTTTAAAGCTCATGCTAGTTTGAAAAGTGGTCTTCCATTCCTATATATGATTACTACTTTTTGTGAAGAATCTGGACTAAAGCTAGGAGCAAAGGATAGGTGGGATAAGCCCACATTTGGTCCCTTAACTGCAAAAACAATTGGGAGAATGGTCCCACAAATGCCAAAAACTGAGGAGGGTACCAGTGCTAACTCACCTACTCCTTTACCTATGTCACTTCCAATCAATCCTGAGTTTCAAACCCAAGAACAAGGGAAACAAATTGAGGAGATTGAAAAAGGGCAGAAAGAGAATGTAAAGAGGGTTGCATACTTACAGGAAACTGAGGGAGATACATTGAGGAGACTGAAATTTGTTGAAGGAACACAAGAAAGAATGGAAGAAGGGGAAAATAGGTGATAAAAGAGTTAAAACAGTCTACCAAGAGAGAGCAAAGTTTGTTGTTAAGCCATCTGGGGATGATCAAGTGGGCCAGGAGTAAACCTGTCCCAAGTACTTCAATGTTTCCAAAAGCCAAAGATCCTGATGTGTAAGAAATCCCAGCCAATATCTTCACTCTTGTTAACCTATCCTCGTAGCCCAAACCTGCCAAAAAACTAACCAGAACTTTTGGGAATGATGGAGGATTTAATAGAAGTTTTATTCTTGTTTTTATCTAAATGTTGTTGTCCCTGTAAAATTCTGGGAGTTTTTGAGTGGTGATCAATGAATATATCTTTTTGTTCTAAGTAATATCCTTATGAAATTTTCTGATTGTGAGATATGGAAACAAATGGGGTAGACAACCAAGCTGAATTATATTGTTTCTATATGAATTCCTTTTACCCTTCTTAACAATACAAGCCTAAAGACCTTAATGATCCCAAAATGTTTTACTTTTTAAGACACTTGTTGATAGTTGCATTCTGCTCATACAGTTCTTGTGTCCTTGATGTTGATTTCATTCTTAAATTTCTGGAGAAGGGACTCCTTAACCTGAAAAACATGTGAGAACTTTTCTTTTGAGTGAACGACCTGGAGAAGTTTGGATCAAAACTTCTAGAGAGGGTTCAAAATATGCCTAGATTAGTCTAAGGTTTATTTTCCTTAAGTCTTGTTGGAAAATTTCTCTCAATAAGCTAACCTTGATGGGTTTAGATTGAATGCCCTTTTATAAAAGTGTTGTCTGAATGGTTTGGGTATGATTTTTGGTTGCTTAATGTACTAACTTGCTGGGGACTAGCAAGTCCCAAGTGATGGGTGTGATTGGCACTCAAATGTGCAAATCATTGTCATCATTTCCCTTAACTTTTGTCTTAAATTCAATGTTTTAAGTTTGTCCTCTGTGTGGTTTTCATGTTGATATGCAAACTGAGTCCTCTTCTGAAAAGTAAGTTCAACACTGGTCTTTGTAGTCTCTGGCATGTTAGTCCCATTTGCAGGTCATGTAAGTCAAGGTGCAAGAATAGAAGAAAGAGATTTGAAGGAAGCAAAGACCAGAAAAAATCTCCAAAATTGCAGAACCATCAATTTCCGCCCACCATGCAAGCATAAGTGACAGAAAAGCGGGAGAAAAAGGCATCCTGCAAAGAAAGAAGCAGAAAGACGACATTAGCAGATTAATATCCTTTTTTATATATATAGACATGCATTAGTGCAAAATAAAAGAGCTAGAAAAAAGAGACAACCATAGTTCATTTCAATAAAAGAGAGATGGGAGGAAAAGAAAAAGCATACAAAAAGAAAACAAGCGAGAATACAACATGATTTAGGATACATTAACCATCACATAGAAAAACAAATAAAGAGGGGGGGAAGGGGAAAAGAAAATTGGCATATGTAAACTGCATCATGTATCAGACATCTCGACCGCGACCCCTATCAGCCCTGCCTCTGCGTCGGGGCCTCCTGTCAACAGAACCGCGAGGAGGATCTGGGACATCCTGCAAAGAAGAAGAAGTCCATTAGAAAAACAGAAATAGAAAGAAAAGCAGAAAAGACAAAAACAGCTATAAATTAAATATACCTGATCCTGTGGTGGTGGAGGTGGAAAAGGTGGAACATCTGGAGCTCCCATGTCGATACCGCTCTGTCTCATCAGAAGCTGGAACTGCTGAAAATGGCGAAACTGCTCACTCTCACTCTGTGAATGATGCCGCTGATAGAACTGCTCCTGCTCGGCGCCAATCGACTGTCCCCCACAGACTGTTACAGTGGTGGTAAAACGACCAATGGAGACAATCCTGAACCACGCAGCATAATCTCCCGCTATCATGAAGTTACTGACCTCGGTAATCTCAGGACCAGGCATGCGCTGATTGCCGCCAATATCCTGCGAGGTGGGTTATCGATAACATGGTTGGCAGGTTATCGATAACCGGAAGTTTTTTCATCCCATTCTAAATTCCGAGGATCGGGTTATCGATAACCCTGCAACGCTGTTGAAAAATCCGAAAATGGTTTTTAGAGGGTGTTTTTGGTCTTTTTAATCCCTAATCGGTTTTTACCTTACTTAAACATATTAGGGTTGGGGAGTTAGATGTTTTAGCCTCCATTATTGTATTCTAACCCAGAGAGAAAGTCTTAGAGAGAGAGAGACAAACTACATGGAAGAAACCTTCATTTTTGAAGGAGATTGGGAAGCTTGGGTGGTTTAATCTTCTTTTGGCTTAAATTAAGTGATAAGTTCTACAAACTTTGTTATTCTATGAACTCTCTCCCTAACTCTTTCATCAATCATCGGGTTATAGATCGGATATAGGGTCCATGATCATGTGTCGTGTAGGATGAATGGATCTATGGATTTTATAAAAAGGGTAGTATGGATTTGGTGTTCATTTCATATTTTATGAAAGTTTTGTTATATGTATAGCTTTGGATTTGAGATGCTCGATAACCTTGTGATCTACAAGTATTATTAAGGAACATTTTTATTTAGAGTAGAAATCATCATGAAACTTGTAAGATTTGTCCATAGTGGTATTTATATGATTTTATGATCTCACAAGACACATGTATCAATAGATGGACTATCATCTGGGATTTAAAGTGAAGGCTCGTATGCATAATTGGGGGATTATAATATGATGTTCATGTTAGTAGAAGTGATTGTAGAAATCCCTATGATTTGTCTAAACAATGATTTTTCCTTGTGATATGGAAATTGTTCACTTGTAGATCATGGCAAATTCACTAAAGGATGTCACCTATGGGAATATCAGTGTTTGAGATTTTGGAAATCCTTGAGCATATTGGCACAATTAGAATTGATACGCATGTGTATAGAAGGATGAATGCTTTTGAATAAATAATGTAATTTATTTTCATGCCTACGTTGTGTTATCCAATTTATTCAACTTGGATTGATTTTGTGAAATGTTTTCACAGGAACAAGCGTGGAGAACCGGGAAATACCGGATAAGAACAAGGGAATTATTACTTAAACGGTATCGATGAGTGTAGGGATGTCGCATCTTGATTTTTAGAGCCTTGTGCTCTTTTGTTTTATAGTAATTGCACAAAATCATGGGAAGTTGCATGACATGTTGCATGTGTATAGCATATGCGTGTTTTGAGAGGGTTTTAACCCATGACAAATGTTTTGAGAAAAGAGATTTGAGAAAAGAATATAGCCTATGGGCATGTTTTGAGAAAGGAGTTTTGGAAAGTGTTTTATATACGATATGTATATGAGATATGACGGATGAGGATTGGTGCCTATATGGCCATAAGGGATGCCCCTTAACATGTTGAAGTCGGGCTGCGGTTCGGTGACATGTTCCATGTCGAGGTCGGGCTGTGGTTCGACGACATGTTGGAATGGGGCGGCGGTTCCATGTGATAGTGTACGGGGTGCACGAAATATTGTCTATAGCAATAGCTATTTTGAAAGAAAAGATGTGAGAAGTCCGCTATTTTGAGAAAAGGGGTTGCGGTCCAATTATAACATGTATGAAAGGTTTTGGAAAGGTGAAAGTTAGCATGACATTGCATCTTTCTTATTTTGGGAACATTGTTGTTTTTAAAGTTAAATCGTGTTTTACTTGCCTTTCATCTAGACTTGCGATGCATATGTTCATACTATGTTTTCCTTGTTTTGACTTGGAAAATAGGTAGCAGGAGTAGCGGTCCACTATGATGCCAGGGAGAAGTCTCATGCTCGGGAGTCAGGAGCTTGGTCATTGATGTACTTCTCGGTGTTAGTTGGTCTTTAGAAGATTGATCTTTTTTTCGTATTATAGTAGTCGTCCTTATTTCTTAGATAACTTGTGTTTGAGTTGATTATAGTTTTGAATAATTCATCTTGTTAAAGGATTGTTTGGGTTATGAGATCACTCGTGGTATGTAGTGATGTTGAGTTGTTTATGTTCCTTTACTACTTATGAATATTATTCGAGGTGTTTTAAATTAAAGAAAATTTTTATTTCTACACTAATTTGGTTATTATGAGTTTGGGATGTTACAACTTGGTATCAGAGCTTAGGTTTTAGGTCCGAGTTAGGAGACCGTGTGAATAAGTGGAATTGTGTTTGAAGTATGTGATTGATGTAAAGAGTTGGAATTGTGGTATTAGTATTTTGTGACTATTAGGTGTGTCTTTGACACACATGGGACTTCCCTTGAAATCCGATTGGAAGTATGCCTGATCAACGTTCTCTTCCAATGGGAAGTCTTGGAAAGTTAAATGGAAAAAACATAGTATAAAAAAATGCTAGGGGTTGGAGTGGTGTTGGAAGAGTGGCTAAGTAGTGGACTGATAGGGTTGTGTTTAAATGATGTCTTAAGTGTCAAACGGATATGTCTAGGATGCATGGCTTGGGCTCTATATGTGAGAGAAATACCATTGTTAAAATCCTTACCTTATGAATGCCACTTAGAATATTGGTCAATTGGATTGAGATAGAATACATCAAGTAAAGGAAATGGTTATGCATTGAAACTGACTTACATAATAAAATATATTCATTGAATAAGATATGAAGTCTAAATAATCAAAATACATGCATTTAAGTTAAACAATTATTAATCAATCAACAATGGAAGTTAAGTGTCTGCTCTATTCCCGGTAGCAAATGTAAAGGAAATCAAATCTGGAAGCTCACTGGGGACCGGCCTAAGTACCGGTCCAAGGACCGGCTCCAAGACCGAATCCACCGGTCTCTGTGCCAGTGCATCTGCCGGTGTGTCTGTCGGTCTGCAGATTTTCATACTGTGAAGTTTAAATTGATGTGCTTGGGTTGAATGTAATATTCGTTTAACTTAAAATTAAATATGTTATAAATCATTTCTAGGCCAAATTGGTCCAAACTGACTTATTCAAATCGATTAAAATTGTTGCCCAAAATAGGTTCTGACTTTGTGCTTCAGACCAAGTAACCAAAAAGCTGAGATTAGCCAAATCTCTGAAATCTGAAAGAAGGAGCAGTCTCATCCTTGGCATTGTCTCATTGTTTGACTCATTTTAAAAAATACTTGGACATTTGCCCATTGGATGGGTTCTTCGAGAATACAGGGGCATATATCATAGAGGGAGAGAGTTAGAAAATTTCAGACGATAGAAGGTAGAGGGGCAAGTTGGGGGAACTGCTCCTACAGGAGATATACACAGAGGGAGTTGAGGGAGCCAAGAGAGGACTGTAATAGTGCGAGAGAGAGGCGGGAATCTCCCCTGGGATTCAATGGTAAATCTACTTGAGTGTGCATCGAGTGAGATGGTTAGATGGAGTAGTAGGGAGACGGGAGTTAAGGGAGATAGCAGAGGCCAAGTGTCACGACCCGATCCTAAAGGGGTCCGTGACCGGCCAACGAGCAAGCTCGCAAAGGCCTACTAACAATGAGTTTAGGGATTTTACAACAATAATATAGCGGAAGCACTGAACAATACCCAGTGTGATAATTTCATTAATTCTTTTGGAATGATACAACAGAAGGAGGCTTATAAACTGCCTCTACAATAAGAGATACATCGAAGAGAGAGATAATAAAATGGGGGTACAATAAAAAGACTAAGCTCCAAGCTATTCCTCCTCGATACCTGAAAAGAGTTTTAGAAAACGCATAAGCTAAAAGCTAGAGTGAATCACAATATATCAAGGCTACAAGTTTCTATGGATAACATCATGTTATCAAAACCATCTTTCCTTCCTTTTGAACATAATATGAGGAGGCTTATTAGCCCGAAAAACCTGTATCTGTATATGATTTTCCAAGTCAAGCCTATGGCCTTCTCAATGTCCTTCAGTGCATAGCTTACTTTTTTTTGTATGTTCATTTCTATTTTCATTTCGATATTCCGACATGATTTGTATCATGCTGCTCTTCACGATACCAGTAATCCCTGTGGAGCTACTCCAGATAGCATAAGCTAAAGACTCCTGTCGAGCTAAGAGCTGGCCGAGCAGAAAGTCTGCCGAACAGCCAGAAGGGCTACCGAGCTAAGGCAGAGCGGGGATAAACGTTCCTCCGGTTGGTGTTCTTGGGCATTGGATCGATGTTCCCTATTTTTTCCGTTACCTTTGTTATGCTTGTCTTGTGACTAGTTGTGAAGTTTGTTGACTTTTGATATCTTCCATCCGAGTCATGTTCCGTTCAAATATAAGTTGTATGACTCATTGATTATTGGATGACATATCTCTGGCTCGCGTCTTGCTTGATGCATGTGGTGGAATCTTCCACGTTTTTTGTGGTGGCTTATTTAAATTGCATTCCAAATCGTGGATCACCCATGTGGTGTGTTGTCTTGTTCCGATCATCTAGTGGGTGACATTTGTTAAATTGCCTCACTTTGACTCCAGTGGAAATCTTTTTTTTCGAAGAGCTATGTTCTTGGTAGATTACTTTTCTATCATCGTGGTGTTCTTGATCGGAATGCGATTGTTCCCTTCTCAGTTGCGATATCTTAGTTGAATAAGAGGCTTCCGTTATCCGTGGTTACGATTGTGCGTTGGACGTTACTTGATCGTTGGTTAGACGTGCGTGGACCAAGAAAATGCATGTTCGATTGACCGTGGGAAAGTTGGGAACGAATGCATATTGTGGTCTAGACTTGGTGTGAGTTTAGTGTCATGCCATGTTGTATGGGCTTGACACTTGCACATTCTGGCGTGCGTGGGTGCATGAGTAATTTTGTTATGTGATATACGTTTGACGTGGTGAATTGGTTTGAGAAGAGCTACCGGCCGGGGCATCTCAAAGCAAATCACCAAGGTCATACGGTTACCACACTAGGATGTGTGTGTTTGGTGTGGTGTGTCCTTTGGCTCAAGAGTTTGGAGCATATTCATGCATTGCATTTATTTTGGTTAGTTCGTGGGCGTGGGTGCGATGACATGTTCTCACTAGTTATGATTCAGTGAGCATTCGTGCAATCGGTGTATCGGTGTATCGATGTGTCTTTAGCGTATCCTTATGTATCGGGGTACCCGTCGTGCGATTGTTGGCTTGTGGCAGATGACGACGCTCAAATTACTTGCGCACGAGTTTGTAGGACCAATTCGTTCTTCGTTGTAAATGTTGCTGTGAGAAGATTGGTGGTCCTTGTTCTTGAGGAGATTAATCCCCTATGGGATCTTCCAACTCTTGTATCTTTGGCAAAAAAAAAATTTGTGTCGGCATGTCCATACCCTATCGGGAGTTGTCCCTTTTATTCTTTTGTGTGACACGTTAATCGTCTTAAGATTAGTGTTCTTTGGTGGACACCTTTTCATCTCTCTCCTTAGCTAACTTCGTGAATAAGTCATTGGATGTGTTTTTTTTATCCCAATTCTATTGTTGAGGGGTAAATTCGTTAGTCCCGTTAGTCGGTGGTTTGGTTTTTCATCCCCTCTCCTTTCTTACCTAATTTTGAGGACGAAATTTCTTTAAGAGGTACGAGATGTAACGACCTAGAATTTTAAATAACTCCTTAAATATCATTATGATTGATATTAGGTCCCATTCAATAAAGATTCGATGGTTCGGGGTAGTTGGAGTCCCCGGTGGCAAGTCAGCGTTGTCTTGTGTTGTTATGGTAATGTGTCGAGGGCCTTCTAGGCCTATTATGGCCTCGAAGAAATTTCTGAACGTGAGTGTATTCTTTATGAAAGTTGTATAGAATCGCATTAGAAATCCAACGCAACTTAAATCGTCTCAATCGGAGTCCGGACGAAGAAGTTATGACCAAAATACTCTCAGAAATTCCATCTTTTCGAACCAGTGCAAATTTGGCCTTGTCGACCGGTCGACCGTATTTTATAGACCGGTCGTGGCACTCCAAAAAGCTTATTTTTTGGTCTAGATCGGTCGACCGTATTTCGTAGACCGGTCGGGGAGTGTATTTGTCATATTTTTAAAAATTAATGAAGGGTAAACTTGGTTTTTCACTAGGGGAAGTATATATGAGACCCTATACTCGATTTTTCCCATTTTTCTTCTTCTTCACCACTCTTCTAATCTAATTCTCTCCCCTCTCTCCTCCCTCCATTGTTGCCCACCTTCAAAGCTTAAAAATCAAAGCCATCCATGGCTCCGATCAAAATTCACTGAGAACAAATGTTGTTCTCCTCCGCGAGTGCTTTCCGGCAAGCCATGGATTGAAGTCATCCGTCGAGTTTCTGAATTTTGGATCTCCCTCCAACATGAAGCAATGGAGTTTTACCAAGAGGAAAGGTTGCTCCCCTCATCAAGAGCTCTCCGTCAAACTCCACCATGAGTCCATCCGGCAAGATTTAGGATTCCGGCCACCTTCCAACTTCGAGCAATGGAGTTTTGCTCTTCATCAACGTTGACGAGAGCTTCGAGATCTATGCGGTGATGGGTTCGAATTGCGGCGGTGTGAAGGATATTTTCCGGTGACTTCTCCGGTGATGCTCCGGCGATGCTCCGGTGGGTAAATTCTTAACTCCTATTAAGTATGTGTGTGTGTATATAGGGTTGAGTCGATACCCTAGTGTGTATGGATTTCATGTTGTTAATTAATGAGGCATAGTGTTGGAATTAAGCGGTGACCTTGGACCCTCGAATTGCTAGATATGATGTACCTAGAGGCTTAGGCGCGCTAGGTGATCGATGAAATTCCCGTGAGAGGGATGAGTTGTGTTTTTAGTGAATTGTAGAGTAATTGGTGGCCATCGGAGATTAGGGCCGCCAAGTGTTCGATGAAACGCCCGTGTGAATCTTAGATCATGTTTTGGGGTCATCGTGAAGATTGAATTGTCGTAGGACATGTTGGTGGAACAATTGGGTACATTGGATTTTGAGGGTCACAGTAGGTCCCTCGGAGCTTAAGG
>NMUG010003514.1:0-14720 GCA_002855965.1 Monotropa hypopitys
TTGTCCATCCAATGATTAAGATAATATTGTGTTCAATCAAGTTGAAGAAGAATAGTGTATATGGATTTTGTTGAATTAAAGTAGTTTATATAATGATTATTAAGTTGATGAATTACTAGATCAAGGTTATGTAATGATGTGAGACTATTGGAAACGTAAGTGAGAAATTAAAAACAAAGATGATTAACTTTAATTATTTCATTTAAGGTTTAATACGCTGAAGAAGACGAAGAGCGTTATCAATGTGTATTTGTGGTAAGATGAATGAACAAAACTTAAATCACTTCTTGTGAATAAAATTTGAGGGAAAAGACGAGATAGAACATTGAATGATCTTGATTCATTAGAGTAAAGAATTATTTCAAGCATTGTTATTTCTTGTCATTAATATGCTATTTCCACACATGATGCAAGTTCTTTAGGGTTTGTTTTAATGCATTGGTATATATGATTTGATATAGCTAACAAACTCCTGGATTTCCCTGTTGTTTATTTAGTTGGAAATCTAGATTGAGGAGTTCTTTGAGATCGGGTCCACTGCCAACTTGTTATTGAAGCGGAAGAAGTAAGGAAATTAAGTTAGACATTGTTAAGGTTTTTAGAGTGTTGGATTATTTGGTTTGTAATATAAGGAGGAAATTGAGAGTCAAAAGAAAAAGATGTAAAATTTATTGGTACGAGTCTATTGTAAAGTTTTATTTAGGTTGTGAGATGGTTAATAAAGACATTTCTTATTTTGTTTGAGGTGAAATTTTGAGGTTTGATGATAAGAAAGTAAGGTAGGATATCATGTCCTCGTGTCCATGTAGACCTATTTAGTGTCGTACTGGAACGGGGCATTACAATTGAACCAAGACTTGGGCAACAGGCCTGCCCTTATGTTTAACCAAACGCCTGTCCAAAATAGCTACTGGGTGCGGCTCAATTACCCCATCAGAACCAACTGGAGGTAGTGTGGGACTGGAAACAACATGAACTCCCAACTTCTTTTTTAACAAAGAAACATGAAAAACTGGATGCAATTTAGGAGGAGGTAAGTCCAGTTTATAAGCAACTTTGCCAATCCGTTGAAGCACCTGGAAAGGCCCAAAGAACCTGAGAGATAATTTCAAGTTAGCCCTATGCTGAAGGGTGGTCTGTTTGTAAGGATAAAGTTTCAGATATACACAATCCCCAATGGTAAACTCCCTCTCTGTGCAATGCTGATCAGCTTGCTGCGTCATCCTCTGCCTCTTTTTTTGCTCTCACCGATTGAGAGTGTGAGGAATAGGTGTACGTGTTTATTTTAAAGTCATTACAAGGCCACATGCCTTGTTTTTAAGGTTACAACTTAATTTGACCAACTTATTTTTTATTTTTTTGTGGAAATTACCTTTAATTACCGGTAATAGATGTTCTATTTCCGGAAATAGAAACCTCAGGTCAAACTTATACCTTTATTCCCTCAACCTCTTCAGGAATTTCTGTTCTTCAACTACCGGAAATGACAATCTCATTTCTGGAAATTATGTCCTCTGACAAACCAAAATTTACTTTTCTCATCAATTACTGAAAATGGACTTCACCATTACCGGTAATGATGACCTCTGGTTGATTCCATACCTTCATTTCTTCAATAAGTTCCGGTAATGAACATTACCATTACCGGTAATGTTCACTTCTGACCCTTCCCAGAATTCATTCCTTCTACAATTTCCGGTAATCCAGTTATCTATTTGCAGTAATTATTGATTTTCTATTTTAACTCTGGTAATCCCGTCTATTGACATTTCCGGTAATTACTGCTTTCATTAACTTCCGGAAATCCCACACCAATTTCTGAAATGGTTAGCCTTCTCAACCAACATTCCAGAAAGCTAATATTTCATGATTCTTCCTATTTTCAGTAATACCATTACCATTTCCGGTAATTAAAACATGTTATGTATATATTTCAATTACAACACTTCTAATTGATTACAACACCACCCAGAATCAACTTTAACTCATTTAATCTCTTCCAACACTTATAAAAATTGTTCTCAGAATCAACATCATTATTTATCAACAATTTCATCCCATAATCATGCATTTTATGCATTTTAAGATCCAAATCACTTCAAATTTATATTCATCCCATTCCAAAACATCCTAAATTCCCTACTTCATTATTCAACATGATTATCACATTCAAAACATAGCATATTAATGTATAAACTAAATTAAATACTGAATTAAATGAATGAAACTTGAGGTGTGCTACATGTAGATCTAAATTGATTTTAGAAGCAGTAGTTCGTAAGGATCTAAATTTGCTAGGTATAACGGGACACGATGCACTCGACAGAGCGCATTGGAAAACAAGTTTTCATATAGCCGACCCCAATTGATTGGGACTTAAGGCTCAATATGGTTTGGTAATGTCAAATCATGCGTATGCCGGGCATATATTTCTTCACCACAAAGTCATTACAACGAGTAGTAAAACCTTCTCCACAAATTAGGAAAAGAGGGTGAGAGAAGGCATCCTTGATGAATTCCTCAACTCGATCGGAAAACCTTCCCAGCTTCTACATTAACCATGACTGAAAAAGAAACTTCTGACACACTCCATGATCCATCTTGTCCACTCTTGATGAAACCCAAGTTTTAGCAGTACCTTCTCCAAATAATCCCAATTCACGCGATCATAGGCCTTAACCATATCGAGCTTGAATGCTGTAACACCAGTTCTCCCCGTTCTTTTATGCCTGATATAGTGGGTGATCTCGTGTGTGCTGAGTACATTGTCTGATATCATCCTCCCACCTACAAAAGTGCTTTGATTCTCAGAAATAATAGTTGGCATAAGGTCAATAATTTTGCGATGATTTTATAAATCGTGGTGCATAGGCTGATGGGTCTGAACTGACTACCCTTTGTTGGTGAGATAGTCTTCTGGATTAGAACAATCTGCGTGAGGTTGAGACTGGTAAACATTTTACCACTGGAAGAAACTCTCCACTGCCAGACATATATCTGTACCCACGACATCCCAATTATTGTCTGGATACCAGGAAAAACATTTAGGAAATTATACGCGAGGAAGTTGGTTTATCCATATTATTTTTGAAGCCTACATTTCTGTGTATTATTTATTTCTGTTGCTTGTCCTTTCTTACCTTTTTGGGGTCAGGAATCTGATTAAATGGTCGGGTCGTACTTCGTTTTTTAACTCTGCCTTAGCAATTATCAGATGGGGGAAATGTCTTTATACTTCACGTATATATTGGGAGAAAAAAAAAGAGACGATAAAGGGGATTATTTGTCCTTGTTTGGTTACTGTGGAAAACAATGAGGAAAAGAAAATACGATGGAAGCACACCAAATTTGTGACTTCATATCGTTTCATGGTAGTGTTTTTAATCCAAGGTCAGTAGGAGAAAGACAATAGGGAATGATCTTTCTCGTTTCTTCTTTTTCTTGTGTTTTCCCCTTGTTGATTGATTCATCGTTTCACTTAAGAGGAGAGAAAGTTTGGCTGTGCAGAGTTTGAAGAGCTGTTTTGCAAGAAACATTTCGTAATTGTTGTTTACTTTTAGCACGGATGACACATTTATGGATATCTGTTTGGCACTAGATCATGTTATGGGATCAGTTCTAGCTTTCTCAGAAAGCCCTCCCTTTTAACATAACCAAAAGGAGCAAATTTGTTCGAATTCCTTGTGTTTTCCTTTTCTTCTGTTGCTTGCTAGATATATGGGCGTTCGTCCATTTTTTATATATGAAAGGTCAATATAATTCATCATTATCAGAAGTATTGTGAATTGATATCTGCAAGCTATTATTCTTCAATGTTCAAAAGTTGTATCAATTCTGAAAACATCGCTTTCCAGGACAAAACAAATAAAAGTAAGGAGCATGTAAGTCTGATGTGTCATCAATGTCAGCGGAATGATAAAAATGGTGTTGTGTTCTGCTCCAAATGCAAAAGGAAACGCTACTGCTACCAGTGCATCAAAAATTGGTAAGAACAGGGGCTAGTAATTACTGATGCATCTTTTTATATGAACAAGGATGGAATAAAATCCATCACACAGTTGTCCCAATATAATATCTGATGTGTAAAAAACCTTTGCTTTTTCTTGACAATTAGAGGGTGGCTTGAACTTGTGCCTGTCACTAACCTCCATTTATGTCATCATCTTCCTTTTAGCTACATTCCTTGGTGTCTTATGGAATATTCAACCTTATTAATGCTCTGGCAAAACTAATTGTTTACATTTGCCGTTTAACCTTTTCTCTAAGCACTGAAACTGGTTTGTGAAGGTAGTTTGTTGGTGTTCTCCACGTAGCTAATTCAGCGTGTTCATCCATATTGATTTTTCTAGTATACGCTACTGCAAATTCTTAATATTTGTCTTCTAGATTATTTTTGCTAAACTAATGGGCTGCTTCAGAAATTTATTTTCGATTTGGCATGGTGAAAACTCGTTTAGAAAACTCTAGTACTGCAAGAAACCAAGTAAACATTGAATTAATGTGATCAAACATCATTTTCAGAACTATAGAACTTTCTTTTTCTGTAGCTATTATTCTCCTCATCCACTTCTTCCTTTCTCCTCTCGCCTTCATAATCATCCACCTGCCACCAAACCAAGAAAGATAAAAGAAGGTGGTCCCGAGCTTCTGCTTCGGAGGAGAATTTGGCCGAACATGTACTTATCATCTTATTCAAGTATGTAGTTCCCACTGAAAGGATCCGATGTTATATGTCCATTTTTGCTCGGGGACGACCCCTTTTGTTTTTTGTTTCACATCGATTGAGGTTCTTGTGTATAAAACACTGCCTATTGATGCAGTTTCTGAGTGCTTGGATTGAAAATTTAAGCATTGTCATAGGATCAGGAATAAGAGAAGGCATGTTCTGAGCGCAAAGAACACTGACTTGTTAAGACAAAAGAAGGAACAATAATGTTATATATGTCGTCTGTATGAAAAGAGTTTCGTGAACCAAAATGGTTAGGAAACTAATAGGGCTATTGTCTTTTGAAAGGGATTGGTATGCTGTTTAGGAGCCAGTGGATGCTAGGTTGTTCGATATGATTGCTAGTGGACTCTATGTACTCACTTCATTGGTGCTTCTTACCAATCTACTGTGTATCTTAATCCATTATATGATGAGTTTGTGTTGCACGTTGTGAAACAGTGATTCACATGGAGGCTTCTACAGTTAGTACAGAAGTGTGGGCAACTGATCCAGACCAGTACCTTGAAACTAGTACAGTGCAGTTTACATCTGGGGGTGGGGGTGGAGAGGGCTAAGATTGCGAACATTGTAGTGTCTCAGACTTTATAGAGTGCTACATTTGTTCTTGGTGATGAAATTATAGAGCTTCCACCCTAGAATGCTAGCATAAATGAGGGATCTGCTTTGTGATCAAAGAGAGAGTATTGAGGTTAAAGTTATTAATGGTCTGGGTATGGTAAAAAGGTGAATGCAGTAGATATGTGGGGAAATATGAAAAAGCATGAGTAGAAGATTTTCCAACCTTCCCTAAAATGCGGCATCACTTTGGCATTGGCTCCTCAATTTATAGGAGCTTGAAATGTTCTTCAAAAGTTTAAAATATCTTAGGCATCCTTTTAGTTTTAGCATTGCCTCCCTCAGTTTTTAGGAGCTTGAAATGTTATCCAAAAAGCCTCTAATCACGCCCTTACTAGAATTAAAGAGTATATATCGGAAAGATAGAAGCTGTTATTCCTGTTGTCATGTCACTGCAGTTAGCCCAGCATAATTGGGAAGACGAAATTTCGAAAAGTGGCAACTCTAGTCCTACTCTAGGACAAGTTATTTAGGATACCTAAATGCATAGCTACTAGCGAAGAAAGATTGGTGCTTCATTGTTTTTGTTGACAAGTGGAGATGGGCGCAAAATGCAATGCCTACCCCCACCATAGGTAAGTGTTTACTAAGAAACCACTTGCTTAGTCACCTATAGTGGACGTGGAAGAGTTAAACATGACCATTGGACTGTTGGAGGGCTTCTCTCTCTGCCAAGTTTCAGAGCCTTTGCTTTTATGCTTCAATTTATATTGTCTTCATGACCGTTGCTTTTAGATGGTCAACAGCTTAGCCACTAATCACATAGTTAATGAAGTCGGTTAGTGCTGAGACAGCTTATGATATATCTATGCAACAGCTAAGCTACTGATCACACAACAAATGGATTCAGCCACTACCGAGAAAACTTGTGAATAGATTTAGTACTACAGCATGAACAAGGGATCAGATATCTATGCTTGGATTAGGTATATTTTTGTTGAATAAATTATTTGACACGCCGAGTGATTTTTTTGTTTTCATGTATTAAGTGATTAGTGTTCAGGGTTTTGATTGCAATTGATTCTCATTTGAGCACCTCTCACTTGGAATCACTTCTTTCCAAGAGTTGGAGTAGTATCTTAGAAGAATGATTGTAGTAGAGTCATTAATTGCAATGGCTACCTTCACATGGACTTGTCTACTCAACCGTACATACTGCATATTGACTTTTTTTATTATTGATTTGAGATTAAGTAGCACATGGTTGGCGCGCCTTCCACTTTTAAAGAAAGCAAAACAATTAAGGGCCGTCTGTCTTTGGTTTACCGTGTAAAAATCGGGAATAATATTGTATTTTCTGAATGAATATTACCCTTACAAGGTTGTGTATAAATAACCCAAAAACCCAATAAATTCTAACGCTAATCAAGCAAATTGTATCCCTTAATTATGCTAATAATATCCCTAAATCATGCTAATCATATCCTAGACAAGATACTACCTAAAATACGACATACAACGAATATACACCAAATATACAATATTCTTACACCCTCCGTCAAACTCAGGATGCGATGGCAGAGAGCATCGAGAGTTTGCTGAGGAGAAAGCGAAAACGTGCAGTAGAATGAGTCCTGGTGAAGAAGTACGCCAACTGTAACGTAGAAGGAACGAAAGGAAGGTCAATGGTGCCAGACTACAGGTAATGATGGATGAAGTGACAATCAATTTCAATGTGCTTCGTGCGCTCGTGGAAGACTGAGTTGTGGGCAATTTGGATGGAACTCTTGTTGTCACAATAAAGAGGCATAGGAGAGGAAATAGAGACACCCATATTGGAGAGAAGCCAACAAAGCCACATAATTTCTGAAGTAGCATGAGCCATAGCACGATACTCTACTTCGACAGTATAGCAAGCAACAACAGATTGTTTCTTCCTTTTCCAGGAGATAAGAGGATCACCCGGAAAAACACAAAGGCCAGAGGTAGACTAGCGGTCACTAGCATATGCGAGAATATTCATAATTGAATATATTATGAATATTCCATTTCTTTTAGGAGTCCGTTTCCTATTAGGAGTATTATAAATATGTAATTGATTCCTTATTTGTATTCCGTTTATTTTGTATTTCGTAAGTAGGCTTTATGCGTTCTATATATTTGTGTATTCTCTTTTGTATCAAATACATTCAATACATTCAATATTATATTCAGTTTTTCCTCTCAGAAAGTTACATGGTATCAGAGCCAAATTAGGGTTTTGGTTTAGGGTTCTGCTGGTCGTCACCATCGCCACCGTCGTCGCCGTCCATCTCTGGCGAGTCTCTCATCTCTCCCCCTCTCTCATACGATCGTCTTTCTCAGTCTCATGCATATCTCTGGTCATATCTCAGCCATCTTCGCCAGCAGCCGCCAACACTGCCGATGAAGTCTGTCTCACCGCTGTCCTTTGCCATGGTTGTCTCCATTTGTAGTCTCTATTACCGTTGCCGTTTGCAGTCGTCATCTCCAGGCGATAGTCTGTCTCGCTCCTATTCTCATCTATCGCCGTCGCCATCTGCAGTTGTCCATCATCACTGTTCATCATCACCATTTATTGTTCAACCAGATCTAATCTTTGTTCACTGTTCACCATTCGTTGTTCTCTGTTCGACATCGTTGTTCTCTGTCTGCTCAGTCCTTATCGCTCTCGGGTTATCTTGTATGGCTGATGAGAAGGTACAAACCATTAGTATTCATCTTAATAGCGATAATTACCCATATTGGGCAACAGTGATGAAGAACTTTATTCTTGGTCGAAAAATGGGGTATTGTTTCTGGTTCAATTTCTCGCCCCACCGATGAAACATCAAACGACTTCAAATTTGCTGTTGAAAATTGGGATTGTGACAATGCTCAAATCCTCACGTGGCTATACAACTCTGTGGAGCCATAGATCAAGATGATGTTTGCCAGCAAGTTCACTGCAGCACAACAGGTTTGGAAATATTTGGAAGAATTATTTCAGGAATCCAACGTTGACAGGCGGTATGAATTGGATGTTGCTATCATGGGTGCCTAACAACAAAACAAGTCAATTCAGGAATATTATGGTGAGATGACTATTCTATGGAATCAGCTGGCCTTGATGGAGCCTCTCAACCTTAAGACATCTAATGATTTTCTAAAATTTTGTGAAGGTCGTTTGACAATTTCTTGCTGGACTCAATAATCAGTTTGAGTCATTACTAGGAAGTATTCTGTATCACTCACCTCTTCCTACATTTGATACTGTTGTTCAGGAGGTAATCTCTGTGGAGACTAGGCTCAAGACTGTTTACCCATCACCGACCTCTTCATCAGTATTTGTGGCCTCTCCTCAGCCACCACTGCTTCCTAAAATGTTTGCTCTGGCTGTTTAGACTTCATTTTCTCCCGTACCCATCTTCAGTCCGATGTGTGTGCCTTCTGTCATAAGAAAAGCCATTGGAAGAAAATTTGTTTTAAGAAAGGATGTCAGGGATGATTCTAAACACCTTTGGGACCATTTTGACCTCCTGCAGCTATGCTCTAGCAACCACATCTGAGAGCACTTTTGAGATGGATGACATTCGTGCTCATCTGGCTCAACTTCAACAAATGATGACTTTCTCTTCCATATCTGTTCCACCTACAACAATGACTTCAGGATCCTTAGGTTTGTTTGGTTCTCTGTCAGGTATTTCTAGCACTATTTGGATCCTAGATTCTAGTGCTTCTTTTCATATGACCCCTCATCTATCTTTATTGCAAAATTATGTCCCTCCATCTTCTCCTGTTACTACACGCACATCCAATGGTTCTTCCTTGTCTGTTGTATCTATTGAGTCTATTCCCATAACTGCATATTCAGTTGTGCCTCTCCCACATGTTCTTTATGTTCCTCAATTACCTGTTAATCTATTATCCATTAGTCAGTTGGATGCTTCAGGGTTTGACATTCTTTTTTCTTCTGCTGTTTGTCGTGTGCAGGATCGGAAGCCGGGGAAGCAAATTAGGACATAGTGTAGGTTTGGTGATCTTTATGTGGTGGAGCACTTACATATCGACACTTTCTCTACTCCAACAACTTTATACTCATTTCATTTAGATAACTCTTCTAGTCTTTTCTATCTATGGCATGCTAGGTTCGGTCATTTGTCAACTAATCATTTACGATCCTTATCTTAGTCTGGTGTTTTGGGTAAAGTGTCTTCTGTTAGATTCTTTTCTGAGAGAGAGAGAGAGAGAAAGGAAAAATGTATATTTGTCTCATTATTACAAAACAACTTTTTACAACTATATGTATACATAAGCAAGGACTAAACTACCCCTAGGAACTAAATACATAACAAATAAAACCCCTGTAACTTAACACTCCCCCTCAAGTTGGTACAAAGATATCTCAAGTCTAACTTGAACACAATAGGGTGAAAATTTTTGCTACTCAGACCCTTAGTAATTGGTCTTCAGATCTCACAAAAGGCATGCAAATAAAACTGTTACTCAGCTTCTCCTTTATAAAGTGTGTCTTGATTTCGATATGTTTCGTTCGATCATGTTGGACAGGATTATGAGCAATGTTTATGGCAACCTTATTATCACAATAGAGCTTCATAGGACCACAATTAGGGAATCCCAAATAACGCAATAAGGTTTGGAGCCATAAAAGCTCGCAAACACCATGATCCATAGTTCTGTACTCGGCCTCTGCACTGGATCTAGCTACCACAGACTGCTTCTTACTCCTCCAGGTAATCAAATTCCCTCCAAGAAATTTACAATAGCCAGAAGTAGATCGTCGATCATCAATAGAACCAGCCCAGTCTACATCAGTGAAAGCTTCCAATCTCAAGTGACCGTGATTAAAGAACAAAATTCCTTTACTTGGGGCATATTTAAGATACCTCAAGATACGATAAGCTGCATCAAGATGACTAGTACGAGGTTCATGCATGAACTGGCTCACAACCCCCACAACATAGAAAATATCTGGTCTAGTGTGAGATAAGTATATCAGGCGACCCACAAGTCTCTGATAACTCTCCTTATCTGCAAGCTCCTCCACATTGCTACCAAGGTGATGGTTGGCCTCAATGGGAGAATCAGCGGGCTTACATCCTAACATACCAGTTTCTTTCAAAAGATCAAGGATGTACTTCCTTCGAGAGATAATTTTTTTTTCCAGATCTAGTCACCTCCATTCCAATAAGAATGACAATCTTATCATTACTCCTCTTGATGAACATAGTATGGTCAACATGACTCTGCTTATATCCAAATCTTGACATGACTTTGAGAAACCTGTCAAACCATGCTCTGTGAGATTGTTTGAATCCATGAAGTGCTTTTTTTAATCTACACACCTTTCTCTCGGTCTGAGATACAGAAAAACCTGGTGGAATAACCATGTACACCTTATCCTCTAAGTCGCCACGGAGGAATGCATTCTTCACATCAAACTAGTGAAGAGGCCAATTTAAACTGGAAACACAAGAGAGTAGAACTTGCACAAAGTTCATCTTTGCTACGTGGGCAAACTTCTCCTTGTAGTCAATACCATAGGTTTGTGTGAAACCCTTGGTAACAAGTTTTGCCTTGTATCTATAAATTGTCCCATCACCTTTGTGTTTTACAGGAATACCCATTTGCACCCCACGAGATTCTTCCCTTTTGGAAGAGAGCCATTCTTTTTCAAAGCCGACATCTCTTCTAACATAGCTCATTTCCACTTAGGTATTATAAATGCTTCCTGCCAATTCTGTGGAATGGATATAGAAGAAAGAGATGAAACAAAAGCATGATACGCAGGTGATAAACGTCTGTAAGAAACAAACTGAGAGATGAGATGTTGAGTGCATTATCTAACTCCCTTTCTAAGAGCAACAGGAACATCAAGATCATTAATAATAGAAGGAAGAGAATCATTACCAGATAGGTCAGCTGAAGGGTCGGAAATTGAAGTAGGAGATGGAGATTGGCAAAGTGGCACTACACATGTAGACGTGCCTTTATTCCTTCGAGAAAAGGTCTGCAAATTTGGCCTATCCAGTCTTCCACCAACATCTTGTTCCGCTCTTTCTGCGGGTAAAGATTCCTGCACTGGTTTATCTTTCTCCCGCTCACTAAAGGACAAGGCTACGACTCTGGAATATGATATGTCAACAACTCTTTCTCCCTCATCTCTTCCTGTCTATTATTCTCTCCCTGAAGAGATGAAGTGGTTAAAGGGTAAAATGATTCGGTTTCTCCAAAAGTGACATCCATGGAGACATACATTTTGCGAGAGTATGGGTCATAACATTTATAACCCTTCTGAATGGGAGAATAGCCAAGAAAAATACACCTGTGAGCTTTGGGATCCAGCTTACTACCCAGGTGCTTAGGAGCATGTACAAAACACACACAACCAAAGACTTTGTGTGGAAGAGATGAAACTTGAGAACAACCTAGGAGAAACTTAATTGGAGTTTGAAATTGGAGAACACTAGATGACATGTGATTGATAAGAAAAGCTACAATAAGGATAGCTTCGCCCCAAAAATGTTTAGGGACATTCACGGTGAATAATAAAGAGCGGGCTACCTCAGCAAGATGATGATTATTGCGTTCAACAACTCCATTTTGTTGTGGAGTGCCAACACAAGAAGTCTGAAAAAGAATACTAGAGTCATTAAGATATGCCCGAAAAGTCTCATCTATATACTCATTCCCGTTATCTCTACGGAGTACTTTAACATTAACATCAAATTGAGTACGCACCATTTGGTGAAAAGATTTAAAGCACGAAAAATCTCATTTTTGGCATTTAGCAAATACACCCAAGTGACACGAGAAAAACAATCAATAAAGGTCACAAACCAACGATAACCAAACAGAGATGTGATAGGAGAAGGGCCCCAAATATCAGAATGAATAATCATGAATGGCGAATCACTTCTGTGATTGACTGGAGCATAAAACGAGCATTCATGTTTTGCAAGCTCACAAGCTTCACAAAGGAACTGACTCCGAAGACATTGCTTAGTCAAACTAGGGAACAATTTTTCTAGAATTCCAAAAGATGGATGACCCAATCTACGATGCCATTGGTGTAACAAGGGAAGAACTAAACTCGTATCTGCTGCAAGAGCTTGACCACATGACAAAGGTGAACAAATTGAATTAGGTGTAGACTCCAAAAAATAAAGGCCCCCATGAGCTTTACTACTGGCCATCGTCCTCCCCGTATCCAGTTTTTGAAAGACACAATGTGTAGGAAAAATGTTACGGAGCAATTTAAGGATTGAGTAAGACTACTAACAGATAGAAGGTTAGTAGAAAAGTTGGGAACATGAAGCACTGAAGAAAGAGAAATTGTTGGGGAACAATTAATTGAACCTTTTTCTGAAATAGAAAATAGAGAACCATCAGCAACTCTGACCTTATCCTTACCGGAACATGTAGAATAAGAGTCAAAGAAAAATGAACAACTTATCATATGATATGTTGCTCTATAATCTATTATCCAAGGAGAAGAACTAGTGGTAGTAGAAGCACTTGCAAATATACCTCTGTAGGCAAAGAAATCAGTAGCAGTCGAATGTAATGAGCGGTAGTAAATAGAGTATCTAGTTTTTTCACAAGGTGCCTAAGAGTTTCTAACTCTCCCTGAGAAAAAAGGCCTGCTGGAACATGTTTGGAATTACTCGCCATAACAATCGAGAGAACAATACTGGACAATTAACAAAACCCAATCAACAATTGAACACCCTATTGTTAAAAATGGCTATTGAACGGTAAATGCCTCAAAGAACGATGAATAATGAAGAAAACAATTTCGAACATCAAACAACAACAACCTAAACAACGCCATGACCTTCACAGAACCAAAAAAATTTCATCACTGGTGATCATATCGTGTCGCCAGAGGCTGGCGAGAGTCAGGAAGTGGCCAGAGTGGCTAGCGAAGGTCAGGCGAAGGTCGACAAAGGAAGGTGGTGGCCAAAGTGGCAGTTGGATGCTTGACGGGTTCACCCAAAAAGGTTCGATGGGTCAAACTCGTAGGCCAGATCTGGTCGCAGAGAGAGAGAGAGAACTCGTCACAAACGCCGTATTTGGGTTCAAAGAGAGAAAAAGGGCACAGTTGTTGTAAAAACAAACTGTCTATCAAGCGAGATGAGAACTCCACAAGCAGAGACCTGGTCGCGATTGAGAAAGACGACTGGTTGCGTAGATAAGGCGCGACCAGAGGCGGCTAACGCTGGGTTGTTGGTGACAAACGTTGGACAAGGACTAAGGACCGACGGAAAAACCACTAGAAATGGTTGCAACTGGCGGCGGCTAGGGTTTCCGGAGGTCTGATACCATGTTAGATAATTATTTTAGAGAGAGATGAAAAAATGTATATCTATCTCATTATTACAAAACAACTCTTTAGAACTGTATGTAAAACATGAAAATTGCATAAGAAGTGCAAATAAAATATTCTTATGTTGAAAGCATAAACAACTTAACTTTCTTTACCATTTCCATATATAGTTTTGAATGTACCACCTTTTCATTTTAAATCATTTCCTTATCAATCTCAATGTTATGTATGTGTATGCATTAGAAATAACTTTTGTAATCCTGGCACCATCTCCCAGTACCATTCATACAAAATCTCTTGGCATTTTGTTGTGATGCCTTGGTACCATCTCTCAGTACCAATAATACATCTGATTGTGGCATTTTGCAGTAATGCCATAGTAGCATCTCTCAATACCAATAATACATCTAATTGTGGCATTTTGTAGTGATGCCCCGGTACCATCTCTCAGTACCAATTATACAATCGTTTGGCATCTTATTATGATGCCTTGGTACCATCTCTCAGTACCAATTTCAGTATAAAATTGGATGCATTTATGCATAACATTCTCTATTAATGTCTCACCACCTCATCACCAGAATACTAACCATGTTTTAATGATGCATGTATGCACTATTGAGGTCAACTTAACCCTAACAATTTAGTATAAGGGTTCCAACAACATCTCAATCACGTATGTCTAGTAAATCCAACAACATCACTAAACATGGACAAAAGCCATAACAAGTGACGTGGCCATAATGATTTGTCAACATGACAATGAGTATCAATTGCATGAATACTGATATATTAACAGAAGGTATCTTGTCCCAGCAACAATAAGCAATATGACTTAAATCAAGCAAGTGATGTAACCATGAACATATAACAATCACACCACTAAATACATTGCACTAATACTTAATGAAGAACAATGAATTCATTATTCATAACAAAACAAGTCATATGCTTGAATTATTTGACATATCAAATTCACTCACCTGACTATTGACAAATTCTGACTTGATTATTCTTTTGGAGCTTTAGTTGTGCTCGAAACAGCTCCTGAAATAAATGTCATAATAATATTTGATTAAACTACTTATT
>NMUG010003515.1:0-14719 GCA_002855965.1 Monotropa hypopitys
TATAAGACCTGCTGTAGGAACATCAATGTTAGCTGGGAGTATTTTGGCCGTAACTTATTCGTACGAACTCCGATTGAGACGATTCAAGTTTTGTTGGATTCACAATTGAATTCTCTGCGACTTTCATGAATAAGAATTTCTGATTTGGAAGACGGATCAAGTCGTCAATAATTTGATACGATTAAGGAATTATCCGGGCGACCAACCAACAACACGCGTCATGCCGGGGATTTCCAACTCACCCGGGCTTACTCCAAGAGACATACGATGATTATAGATGTTTCAAAGCATCCCAAGAGATTTGACGACAAAAATATCGATATATTGAATTAAAAATGAATTTAGAAATTCGAGTCGTTACAGAATCTTTTAAGAATGCAAGATTTAATAATAGTAGAAATTTTGGGGGAAGTAATTTCAAGGGGTAGTGACTCTAAGGCAAAATTTAATAAGGGGCAAAATGGCTGTGGTAGTGTGAGTCAAGGTAGTAGATGGAGTGGTAAGCAAGAGACGAGTGTAAACTGTCAGTCAGGAGTTAGTGGTAAAAGGTTTACAAGGAGGTGTTTTAAACTTGAGTCACCAGACCATTTGGCTAGGGATTGTGTGGAGATGGTAATAGTGGGTTGAAATGTTTTAAATGTGGTGGGTCTGGTCACAAGGCATTTCAATGTCAGCAACCGCATGCTCAGTTACCGGTATTATCAGTGGGGAGTGTTGCACGAAAAGCTAATAAGGGTATAATAGGACAGACTACTCATGACAGAGTTTTTACACTGGATCGGCAGGTAGATCAGGTTAATCCAAACATGGTGACAGGTATTATACATATATGTGATTTATTTGCACGTTTTTTGATTAACTATGGTGCCACACACTCTTTTGTATCTACTTTGTTTGGTACACGTATGGGTAGGAAGATGTCTATGTTAGATCACATTATGTTTGTGTCAACACCAGTAGGAGATATCATTAAGCTAGAGTCATATTATCTGGGTTGTGGTGTCTCGGTGGGTAATGAGGTCTTGGTAGTGGGTTTGATACCTTTGGTTATATGAGACTTAGATGCAATTATGGGTGTGGATTTTATATCTTCTCACTTTGCTTTATTTGACTGTTTTCGAAAAGAAACGTTTTTCAGAATTTTGGGTAAATCAGAATATAAAATTTGTGGGGATAGGTTTGAATTGCCTAGCAGTGTCATTTATTCTTTGAAGGCCATGTCTATGTTGATAAAGGGTTGTGATGGGTTCTTAGCTTACATTGTCGGCACGGATGGGAGTAAGGGAAACCTTGATGATATACCAGTTGTTAGAGAGTTTCAGGATGTGTTTCCGTACGATTTTCCCGAGGTAGTACTAGATAGAGAGATTGAGTTTACAATGGAGTTAGTTCCAGACACTACTCCTATTTCTATTGTTCCCTATAGGATGGCGCCTGTGGAACTGTATGAATTAAAAATTCAGTTGAGAGAATTGAATGATAAGGGCTTTATTAGACCTAGTGTGTCTCTGTGGGGAGCACCTATCTTGTTTATGAAAAAGAAGGATGGGTCGATGAGAATGTGTGTAAATTATAGACAACTGAATAAGGTGACGGTGAGAAACAAATATTGTAACGACTCAAATTTTTAAACCATTTTTTAACAAACAACATAGGATCATAAAAGGAAAGACAAATAACTACCACCCATATCTATTTGCCCATAAGTACATGCCCAATGGAAGGCACAATGATATATCCACGTCCAAATATATGATTTCAAGTTTACAAAACCTTTATAAATAATATCTAGGAATAGAGTAAGAAAATACAGCAAATGATAATGAATTAATCTATCAAACTACCATGATGCCATACTCCAATACCAAGCAAGGAAATCTGAAAAGTCCAGCTCCAATCCAAAGTGGAATCTGGTACCTAAAAATAGAGGGTTAAGCAAAAGTCTAGTAGAGAAATCTATATCCAAATATCTATAAAATTGGGATGAGTGAGTGCTAGTGCAAGGAAAGTAAAGTATGCATGCATGAGGATCTCATTTCATTTCTAGAATCGTTTGACTCAAAACCATTACTTTCTTTCTCAAATCCAACTTGTGATATTTTTTCAAGATGTTTGACCTTGACGAAATCAAGGAGTTAAATTACTAATTCTAATCCTTTCCAAAATGCTAAACTTTGATGAAATCAAAGGAGTTAAATTTATAAAATTCTATAACCTATAACTTGACAAAATCAAGGGAGTCCAATATCAACCTTAGCAAAATCAAGGGACCAACACAACCATTCTCAAGATTTTATTAGATTTCAACTATTTCTGAGATAGAAGTCTGTCGACTAGATTACCCATAAGTTTCCTAGTATTACTCGACTCATCAGGAGGGCCTAGTCAAACCCCCATTGCACAATGTCGTAGGTACGAATTACCTAGAGAATGAAATTCCAAAATAAATGTAGCCAACCCAATTCATCTATCATGTTAAAGCCAATTAACACATTCATTTCATTCTTTCTTTTAATCCATCTATATTAGGGCAATAATCCTCTTAATCCTTCAATTTGACCCCAAAACATGATTTTTTGAAATTACTTTCCGAACATTGATCTTTAAGCATCAAGATGGCCATTAGACTAAGTTTCCAAATCAATATCCATTATTCTCAAACCAATTTGTCAATTTCATGAAGACCCAAATCTAGGGTTGTATCAAAATTAGGAATTTCTTCAAATTAATTTAGGTATCATGAAATTGATGCCATAGGAAGTCCAACAAGACAAAATAAACGTAGACCCTCAAGAAATTGATGGACTCACAAGACCTACAAACTCAAATCATGAAAATGTCCTCAATCTTTTAAAAAAAACATAAGGGGAAGAGAGAAGACCAAGATTAGAGATAAGAGGGATAAAAATCTCTGCCTTATTGATATGATTTTCACACATCCTATGCGAGAGTTCTTTGCAATGGCCTCGAAAGCTCAATGGATGTGTAGATCGAGAAGTGGGGAAAATGTTTGTGAATGGGTTTTCTCTCACAACCCCTTGGATTGAGAGGAGAGAATATTAGAGATGAGAGAGGTTTCATGTAACGACCCGTATTTTATAAAGAAAATTCGGAATTTAATTCGTCTCGTAAAATCTCGTTTAGAATCTTGAATTATTTTATCTTAAAATCCTAGTGTTATTTTAAGGTGGTTGACCCTGGATTATGGTAGAGAATTCGATTACGAATCCAATGCAACTTGAATGACCTCAATCGGATGTCGGACGAAGAATTTACGGCCGAAATACTCTCGGAAGTCCCATTTTGGAAATTCTGGAAATTTCCTCTAAGGGACTGGTCTTTCTAAAATCAAGGGATCGGTCACTATCGCAGCAGAAAGGTCCCGAGTGGGAAGGGACTGGTCTCCCGAAAATCAAGAGACCGGTCTCTCTTCAGGCAGTGAGGTCCCAAAGGGGAAGGGACCGGTCTCATGAAAATCAAGAGACCAGTCTCTCTGTGTATTTTCTGGCAGACTTGTTTTTTATTAAGGGCATTGTGGGGATTTCATTGTAGGGGGTATATAAGCCATAGGGAGTCCGAAAATTGGGTCTTTTCTTTCATTCTCAAGAACCCTACTCTCTTTCTACCTCCCTCTCATATATCCTCTACCTTCTCTCTAACTTTTAAGGGTCTTCCAAGAAGATTTTGAAGAAATCTTGAGTTCTAACATCGTTCTACACGTCGAGGGCTATCCGGGAAGCACCATAGCTCGTCCATTCATCGATTTTCAGATTTTCAGATTTGTTGGGAGAAGCTTTTGAGGTAGGAGATGTTTATTATCTAAGTATGTTCTTGATTGTGCTCTCCCCATTCCCTTGTGCAAATTCTTAAATTTATTCAATTTCATGCCTAGAAGTAAATTATCAAATTGACCTATTGTTTGGTCTTGAATCATGAAATTGGTTGAGGGTTTATGAGTCTTACATGTTTAATTGCATTCTATGGGGTTCAATTTCATGTTTAAGTATTTTGGGCAAAACCCCCCAATTTTAGGAAAACCCTAGATTTCTATAAATTAGGGCTTTTGGTGTATTGATCACCTCATGATAGAATTGATGGTAAAATCATGAAATTGGACACAAAACATGTAGAATTGACATGTTGAGCATATTAATCAAGTTGGAGAAATTTTTATATCATTGAGTCTTGCATGGAATTGATAGAGATTAATCATGTAATTATTCATGCAATTGGGCATCCTTGATGTGTGTAATGCATGTGGTGTGTGATCAATGTGTGTTGGTCATGGGGTGTGTTGGTCCATTGTCACATTGTAAAATTGTGAATGTTAAGGAATGAACATGATGACCCGTAAATTGGACCATGTCTCACCCATTCGCGTGATTTTTCGGAATGGAGGTTTAGCCCATTTGCATGACTTTCGGAATGGTAGTAGAACATCTTCGCGTGATTTTTCGGAAGATTATTTATGTTGGTTACTATGATAGGGAGTTTATAATATAAGACATTCACGTGATTTTCGGAATGTCATGGCATTCGCGTGATTTTCGGAATGCGGGATGGTCGCTCCATCCGCGACATTGTGCACAATGAGGGTAGCTTAGCCCTCCCAGCGTTACTTGGGGAATGATGGATAGGAATGGATAGCTTGTCGGCCAACACCTATACCACTTCCGCCCTATCAAGTATTACAACAATATTCGTAAAAATATGGGACAACTAGGATAACTTGGAATAGACTTGTCATGGGATTCCAAGGAGCATCCTCCGTATGAAACCAAGAAGAAGAAATGTTGAACTCATGTTTATATCTCGGAAAGAAATGGAAAGTCATATGCATGTTCATAAGCACTTGTTCTAGTTGCTTGTTTAGCATACTTTGTGTGAGGTTGTGTGATAGAGTCACATAGTAGAAATGGATCATTGCCTTTATTATGGTTTGTACATATGCATGTGTTGCATGCCCAACATTCACACAATCGTTCACGCCGGTCTTGAGCATGCTAGATAATAGGTATTTCCTACTTTGGCGTGATACGCCCTTATTTTTCTCCACAGGTTGTGATCCTTCTTTGGGAGGCATGGATGCTTGAAGCATTTGGAAAAGATTTGAAAGAAGTCTCCTTCTTCTTTATTTTGTTTAAAATTGAGGCTCTTGGAGCTTGTAATAGAGTAGGAAAAAACTTGTAAGATTTTGACTAGTACTTCTCTCTCTCCCTAACTCTATGGTTTGGATTTGGTTGGTAATAATTTTAAATTCATGACTGGATTTTCATATTTTGTGTGATTTGGATAGCTGGTACTTAGACATTTATTAATGAAGTGATGGTCTATTGTTGCTCACTATGTTTAAATAATTGTAAAAAAATGGTTTGGAAATCCGGGGCGTGACATTTCGAGAGAGGCATAGAGAGACTAGAGAGAGACGTATGCGAGATGGAATAGAGGCTGCGAGATGAGGGTTGTAAACCCTCACACATACGTATATACGATATACATACACACCTTAAGAAAAGAAAAGAACATCCATCACTACATTGTTCAAACAACCAAGAGAAAATCACATTTCGATATGTGTCCAAAACATATATCGAAATGTGAACCTACTGCCTAGCCACACACAGAAACTACACTATTCACATTTAGATATGTGAACAGAGCACATATCGAAATGGAATCCCACTGGTCCAACACTAAAAAGGCAAGGGGGATGCCACATTTCGATATGTAACAAAAGAGTGCATTACCAAAAATGCAGGCACCTTCTACTAGAAAACCAAGAGCAAAATTCACATATCATAATGGGATGAGAATGAGGAGAACAAACCACATGCGTGTCGAAATGCAGTCAGTCAGTCTAGCACATTTTAAAATGTTCATTTCCGAAAGTTCAACTTCGAACTTCCGGAAGACCAAGTCAAACCAACCCAGCCAACCACCAACTTCTGGAAAAGCACACCCTTATTTCCGGAACACCAAGAATAGACCCAAGACTCTTTGATTAGTCCCTAGTTTTGTAGTCATAAGGGACTAATCTACATTCCATTTTTTGGTCTTTCGCAACTTATACGCATCAATTGTGCATATTTTACGCTTGTGGTAGTATTTGAATAATTACAGGAATTTGCGCTTTGAATGGATGAGCTAGCCCCGTGTTGAAGCATGGTGACTTTAAGAAGTCGTCCATAGACATTGCACGGTACGGTGAAGCATCAAAGATGAGCCAGATGAGCTTCTAGTATAGAGGAACCAAAGACCGAACCCAACCTGTAGAAATCCAGCAACTGAAGCCCGGGTACCAGTCCCCAACCTGTAGGGAGACCGGTCCCTCCATGTCAAATGTAGAGATACAGAGAGCTGTTTCCGAGTATCGACTTGCAGAGCATCCAGGTACCGGTTCTCAATATGTCGAGGGACCGGTCCCTCTATTTTGAAACCTGAGATACAGAGAGTTGTTTTGGTGACAGGCGTACAGAAGACCCGGGTATCGGTCCCCGACATGTAGGGTATCGGTCCCTCAATTCTCACAGAAGGTTTGGTAACCTCCCGGGTACCGGTCCCCGACATGTCGAGAGACCAGTCCCTCTAGTTCTGACAGCAAAAATTCTGGGTTGTTTTAAACATGTTTGTGAGTATTTTTTGTCCAGTGTTTGGACTTTTTGTAGGACATATTTAAGGGCAACCCCGATTTTGGGTGCCCTATCTCTCATTTTAAGTTGTATCTTTTATTTTAGGGTTTAGTTAGCTCCTCCTTCTCTCTATCTCTCTACCTCCTTTACCTTTCTGTCTCTTCATTTACTTAGCTTGCACTTGGATTCAAGAAGTTTGTTCTTCTTTAATGTTATGAGTATGCTTCTACTCTCTCTCTATCTCTATCTATCTAATTTATTGATCTAGTTGTGTTTAACTTTTCTTATGCTTTTATTTCTTCAAGTACTCGTAATGGATTTATGTTGTAGTATATGTGAGTAGTCTCTAGGGGAAGTCATGGAGTGAGGTTACTCCATGGCTTGGGTGATTCTACATACATTCATTTTTCAATGTTAGGCCTAGGTTAAACTTGGGATATAGCTTAGGTTAGGTCAAAACTTAGAGGTGTTAACCTCCTTGATCTTGTGTTGACAAGTTTCCTTGGCACACTTGATGCTTGGAGCTATGGCTCTCCAAGTGTTTGATAAAATGTTATACAAGAAGTTAGTCCCTTGGAAAGCCTAGATTCTAGCTTAAAAAGGATTTTCATGTTTTATCTTCCAAACAATGGCCTTGACTTGGCCGTAGTTCAAGTAAATTCGGATGTGTGTAAATCACCTAAATCTAAGGTAGCCAATATCCATTGACTTCGCCTTCCCTAGTTAACCAATTTTCAATTCAAGTAACTTAGCTTAGTACAAACAAATCAAGCAAAAATCAAGGTTAGCATCCTACCACTAAAGTCAAATCACATTCAACTCAAAACCAAAAATATATTACCGTTCCCTGTGGATTCAACCCCGTACTTCAGGTAAAAGAGAACATCAAGCTGAAACAAAAAAATATCAAACTAAGATGTGAACTTGAAAAGGTTCAACAATAATGAAATACCTTGCTAAGTAATCTTGATGAATCTAAACAAAGATGTGGAAGATTATCGGAAAAATTTGCCGAAATAGAAAGGGAAAGAATTGAAGGGAAACATGAGATCATTGATCTTAATGAAAAAATAATCATTATTGAAAAAGAATTGAGGGATGCTAGGGATATCATTAGACGAAATAATTATGGTGCGGAAAGAATCTCAAAGCTAACTCAAAACTTTTGAAATCGGAGTGGTTTAGGATTTGTGGATTCGGGTGAGGTTACACCTAGTTCTTTAAAAAGAGAAATTAAGTTTGTAAAATCTGAAACTCCATTGATCGATCATATGTCAATGTAACAAGCTTCAATCTTTAAACCAAACTTAATCAAAAATAAAGAACCTACACCTTTTGTGAAGAATCCCAAGAATCTCAATGCTAATGCTAATCCCGGATTTCCTTCTAGAAGACAACCACGTGTATGTCAAGGACACATTCGTCCGATTTGCCGCAAGCTTAAATGTGACAATCTTAAACAAAGGTATTTTCCCAAAAATGACAACAAAGGGCAATATGTTAGAAAATCATCAAATCCGGAAAATATGAATGAACAATTTCTAACCAAAGTGAATCTCCTTGCCATTCAATCCTCAAAGTTAATTAAGGAAGTGGAAAACTTGACAAAGATTGCTCAATCCTTAAAACCAAAGGCAATGGAAGATCACACAATAAAAAGAACAACCGGATAGGCTCAAATGTCCGAAGACATTGGACCAACATGCTTGGTCGCCCACAATGCTCTAAAGGTTGAAAAATCTAATGTGTGGTACTTAGATAGTGGTTGTTCTAGGCACATGATGGGTGATAAATCCTGGTTTGTTGAATTTGAGTCATGTACCGGTGGACTTGTCATATTTGGAGATGGAAACAAAGGCAAAATCCTAGATAAAGGAACCATTCATACTTTTGGCATTCCTAAACTAAGCAATGTCCTATTTGTTGATGGTGTTAAAGCAAACTTGCTTAGTATAGATCAATTTTGCGATGCATTACATGATGTGCATTTTTTTTGTAATAGGTGTGAAATTTTAGATGCTAGTGGTGCTTTTATTGTCAAGGGCACATGCTCTTCCGACAATTGCTATTGTGTTGAAATGAATACCTCGGTTGCTTGCAATCGTGTTTTGCTTGATGATGTAGAATTATGGCATCAACGTTTGGGTCATGTGAATTTTTTGGATTTACATAGAATTACACAAAAAGACATAGTTTGTCGGATTCCCAAAATCCCCAATGGTAAAGTTCTTGTGTGCGGTGGGTGTATGAAAGAAAAACAATCTAAGAGTCGCCACATTAAGACTAACATTATAGAAACCACGAAATGTCTAGAACTTATTCACATTGACCTTATGGGACCCTCTCGCACTACTAGCTTAGGTGGTAAGAAATATATTTTGGTTATGGTTGATGACTTACGTTACTCATGGATCGGTTATTTGAAAGAAAAATCGAATGCTTTCACTTGTTTCAAAATCATTTGTAACCGGATCCAAAATGAAAAAGGATATAACATCATTAGAATGAGAAGTGATCATAGAAAAGAATTTGAGAATTCCGAAATCGAAAAATATTGCGATAGTATTGGGATTAAACATAAATTCTCTGCTCCCCGTACTCCTCAACAAAATGGGGTTGTGGAGAGGAAAAATTGCACCCTACAAGAAATGGCATATGTCATGCTTCATTCTAAAAAGGTCCCAAGAAATCTTTGGGCCGAAGCCATTAATATGGCTTGCTATACCATAAATCGTGTCTATACTCGACCCAGCACTTCTCAAACTCCATATGAGTTATGATACGATAAAAAGCCGATTGTCAAGTATTTTTGCACTTTTGGTAGCAATTACCATATCTTGAGGGATAGCGAGTTGCTTGGTAAATTTGACTCCAAGAGCGATGGTGGTATTTTTCTTGGATATTCTACTTCGAGTCGAGCTTATCGAGTTTTTAATCTCCGGACTTCTACTTTAGTGGAATCCTCAAATGTTGTGATTGATGACACTTCTATTGATAGCAATGATAAATCTTCTAATAATGATGATATATCCTCGTAGGATATCTTTGAGGTTGATTCATGCACACTTTTTTATTCCTCTTCGGATGAGGAAAATGATGTTGATACCCCTACTCTTGATGAGGACTCTTTATCGGGTCATATTAATGAGGGAAAAACATCGGATCCCCACTATGGTGAGTTGCAACCTTCGTCTAGAGCTTTACATGACCATCCAATTGACCAAGTTATAGGAAACGTTAATGATACCGTCTTGACACGTAGACAAAACAGAAATGTTTTTCATTATGTTTGCTATACATCGTCCCTTGAACCAAAAAGAATAGAAAAAGCTCTAAAAGATGAGTGTTGGTAGAGGACATGCATGATGAATTAGAAAATTTTGAACGAAATAGAGTTTGGACTCTAGTGCCTCGTCCTTCACATACGAATGTTATTGGGACTAAATGGATTTTTAAAAATTAAAAGGATGGTGATGGAATAATTGTTAGAAACAAGGCTCGTTTAGTTACCCAAGACTACTATCAAATTGAGGGTCTACACTTTGATGAAATATTTGCCCCGGTAGCTAGACTAGAGTACATAAGGCTTTTACTTGCAATTGCTTCTCACCTTGATTTTAAAATTCACCAAATGGATGTTAAAAGTGCATTCTTAAATGGTGACTTGAAAGAGAAAGTATATGTAGAACAACCTAAAGGCTTTACCGATTCACACTTTCCATCTCATGTATTCAAGCTAAGAAAAGTCTTATATGGCTTGAAGCAAGCTCCTCGGGCTTGGTATGAGCGTCTCACCGACTATCTCTTGAATACCGGCTTTGTTCGAGGGGGAGTTGATAAAACTCTATTTTTGAAAAAGATGGAAAATAATCTTTTAATTGTACAAATTTATGTGGACGATATCATTTTTGGTTCGACTAGTGATAGGCTCTCTTTTGAATTTGGTTCTCAAATATCATATGAGTTCCAAATGAGCCTTATGGTAGAATTGACTCATTTCCTTGGTTTTCAAATTAGACAAATGAGTGATGGAATTTTCCTAACTCAATCCACTTATGGCAAGGAGTTGGTCAAGAAATTCGATCTTGATAACGCTAAATCTATTAGATCCCCTATGAGCACTAGTAAGAAACTAGGAAAGGATAGTTCCGGCACTAGTATAGATCCTACTTTATATAGGAGCATGATCGGTAGTCTTCTTTATCTCACAGCTAGTCATTCGGATATTACTTTTAGCGTGGGTGTTTGTGCTAATTTTCAGTCCGATCCCAAAGAATCATACTTAACGGCTGTAAAACATATCATTAGGTACATTAAAAGCACTACTTCTCTTGGTTTATGGTATCCTAGCAGTACTAGCCTTGACTTGATTGCCTATTTCGATGCCGATTGGACTGGATGTGCAGATGACTGCAAAAGTACATCAGGTGGTTATTTCTATCTTGGGCATTGTTTAGTTTCATGGCATAGTAAAAAGCAAAATTGTGTTTCATTATCAACGGCCGAGGTGGAATATATTTCTGCCGAAAGTTGTTGTACACAATTGCTCTGGCTTAAGCAAATGCTCATTGATTATGGTTTTTCGATCACCACTATGACTATCTTTTGTGACAACACGAGTGCTATTTGTATATCAAAAAATCCCGTTCAATACTCTCATACCAAGCACATTGACATTCAACACCACTTTATTCGAGAGCTTGTTGAGGAAGGGATAGTCACTCTAGAATTTATTTTCTCTCAAGATCAAAGAGCCAATATATTCACAAAACCTCTAGATTCAAATAGGTTTGAGTTTCTTAGAAAAACAATCGGTTTGGTCTCTTTTGATGATTAAATGGAGGGGGAGTTAGAATTCTTTACTTAGTGTAATTTTATTTTTTATTGCATGTTTTATGATTGCATGTCATTTTTTTAGATTCATGTCATTTTTATGCATATTTGTTATATTTTATGCATATCATGAATTCTCACTTGTTTATGGTTTACATTTCAGATTTTAAAGAGTTTTCATTGCTCTAGATGGCTTCCGTGTCGGATACGTATCGGACACTCCGCAGCTTTTCTTGTTCTCTATTGTCTTTCCAGACAAAAAAGGGGGAAAAAGTTGAGAGGGAGTACTTATTGAGCTAATAATATTTTCTGCAGGGTGGGAAAGATTGTAAAGATTTTGAGCCTATTACATGGCTTATAATGCTTTATATGGCTAATTTTGTAGTTGCAGGGCTAGTTTGGAAGAATGTTTCATTATCTTCCTTATTGTTTATGTCTAGTTCCTGTATCTTTCTTGGTATCCTAATTTGTTGCCTTGCAGGTGCTTGTGTTGCAGCTTTGATCATAGCTTGCTAGGCCTTGTAACTAGATAGTTCTCTATTTGGCTTACATGTTTTAGCCATTTTGTTTCTTTTGTTGTTTTTGTTCCAGAAAAGCCAAAGGGGGAGATTGTTACCGGCTTTTCTTGTTGGCTATTTTCCGAAACCGAATCAACTTATTAGAATCTTTGTATAGGATCTTTTCTTGATCTTAATTTTAGTTTAGTTTGGGGTAGCATAGGTAGATGCTCCTATTTTCAAGTTTCGAAGCTTCAGATGTGGCTTTTCGACAACAAATTGGTGGTATTATCGACGTTCAAGGTTCATGGAATGACCCATGCTTCATTTGGTAACGTAATTCTTTGTGGTCTACTCCTTGTGTCATGTCCTTGTCCTTAAAATCGTCGTTCGTTTCTTTTTGCCTAAAACCTGTCTTATGCGCAACCGGTTACGCCATTTTATGCACAACCGGTAGCGCTTATTCTATATTGTTCCTGACCTGCAGATCTGCAAGTTTTATAAAGAGCTTCGCAATCGGTTATGCCCCTATGCGTTACCGGTTATGTTCTGTTAGTTCTCTCCTTCATTTGTTTAGCCGCAACCGATTACGTCATATTCTCGCGCAACCGGTTACGCTCTTCTTTGTCTGTCTGTCTGTCTGTCTCTTTTTACCGAGACCTGCGCAACCGATTACGCCTCCGAGCGCTACCGGTTACGCTTCTTCACACAGCAAAAAATAAAAAATGCTAATTTCATTTTTATCATTAATCTTAAATCGTTAGGAGCGTCTTGAGGGGTATTTTTTCCAATATTAACATATTTTTAACCCTAATACGTTTTCTAATGAGCCTCCATATAAAAAGGCTCCTTAATCTCATTCTAAAAACAACTAATGTAAGAACTTAAACCCTGAAGCTATTTGGACAGATTTTGGTGGTTGCTCTCTAGAGTTTGATCTTGAATAATCCTCTTGTGGTTTGATTGTCTCTCTTCCTCTCTTCCTTCTCTCTCAATATTTTCTTGTTATTCATTTAAGATTATCTATTCATATAGATTTTCGTATAAGAAAGTTTTGATTGAGTTTTTGACTTTCAAATAAGTCTTGATCTAGTTTTCTAGATTTTTCTTACTTGCAAGAGTTGGTTGCTTGGGTTTTCTCTTTATAAAATTGTAGAGTTGTTTGTAAATCACTTTGTTTGATTATGTAGTTCTTTTTTAACTCCTAGAGAAACTAGGGTTTGTAGGTGTTTTTGATCTCTTAGGGTATTTCCCCAAAGCCTTATGCTTTATCCCTTAATCATATTGGTCTTGAGATTTCACCTATTGAATTAAATCTCTTGTAGGGTTTGTTTTGCATTTAATTGTATGACCCTTTTACATTGAGATTATTGGTGTTGGATTGAGATTATTGGTGTTGGAAGCTTTGGAGAATAGTTTCTCCTTGGGTATATAACCTTAATTTCAACATATTACTTGTGGTGATCTTTATTTGAACATTCCCTTAGGAAATTGATCTTTGGGTTTAATTGTCTTGAATCATCCATTCATTGTGTATTGGAGTTTGGCACTTACCATAGTGTTTGTTTATACTCCTTTGTTAATCACTCCTCTAGACTTTGTGTCTAGTATTACTTTCGCAAATCTTGTCACTTGTTCATTCTAGCACGCACATGCTTGGTATTATTGGTGCCTTGTCTACATTGGCCGAAGCACTTCGAAGCCGATCGAGAGTCGGAAAATTAGTTGGATACTGTGGATTAGCTGGAGGATAGTAGAAGGGGCTCGGGGAGTTTTGGATAGGAGCTAGGTGGGCTTGGTGAAGTTCGGTAACTCTTGTATCCTAAACTTTTGCTATTTCTAGTGAAATCGTAGACTAGGGCAGTGATTTTTCTGCATAGAGATCGATTGATGCCTATGTAGTTTTCCACTATATATCTGTTATTGTGCCAGTGATTTTCTCTTACTCTCTTCACTACACGTGCACCTGTGATTGGTTTTTTTATCTACTATATAAGCGCTTCCGTTTTCAAACAAACAATCATTACAACAATCGTGCAATATTAAAGTTTATCATTTAATTTGTATCAAGCATTAAAAATCAGAATTCATAAGTTTTTAATTGGTCAACCTATTCACCCCCCCTCTAGGTTGTGGCCTAGTGCGCATTCGCATATTTCATCATCAAATGCAATATACATACTATGGATACCAAAACGAGCCTATACACACACACACACACGCATACTTAATAGGAATTAAGAATTTACTCACCGGAAAAGTCGTCGGAGCTCGGAGGTCACCAGAAAAACGTCCTCAACACTGCCATGATCCGAGCCCGTCATTGCGTAGATCTCCTCAAGCTCTCCAAGGTTTGTGAATGACACTTCCTCACTCGATGAACCATGAATACCCTGGGCGCGGGAATTTCCTCCGATGGACGATCCACCACCATAGCCGCGTAGAGGGAGAAGAGGAGAAGAAGGTTTGTGAAGGCCAAATCTCCAAAATCCCCATGGATTTTCAAGAAATCAAGAGAGAAGGAAGGGGTTTAAGAGAGGGAGAAGAGGGATACGGATGGGAGAGGGAAGAGAGGGAGTGGTTCTGATGCAAAATGAGGGGTTTGCCCTCATAATGGGTATGCATACGACCCCCCCCCACATAAAAGGACCATAAAACCCTTCATTTAAATTTTATAGTAGGAATTTTACCCATGGAGACCGGTCGAAAGCGGCTCGCTCGACCGGTCGAGATCACAAAAATGCCCTCACTGTAAAACCA
>NMUG010003516.1:0-14715 GCA_002855965.1 Monotropa hypopitys
CTATTGCACTGCATTACATTGAGTCAAATCAGTGTGTAATCAAGATTCTTCTCCAGCCTATGTAAATGACATTTTGATTTTCGTAAGCATTACTTAATTTCAATTGTAATGCAGCGCAACTGTAACACTGAATTAAGAATGTGAAATCATAGGACTAATGTGAGCACTCCAAAAATTATTCTCATCAGTAAACTCGGTTAGCTTCCTATCAAAGTAAACTCGGTTGGACACAGTGCGTTCACAGTTGAGCACTGAACAATGAGAAAATCATACAGTGCTCACACAGTGCGTAAATCGAGTTTTCTGTTCATTTAACTGTGAACGTTCACACAAAGTAAATCATACAACTGTGAACATTCCCATCAAAGTAAACTCGATTTGTGTGAACAATTTTTCTTACTGAGCACTGTGTGAGCACTGTGTACAATAATGTGAGCACTGAACTGTGAACGTTCTAATTTGAGCACTGAATTAAGCATTACTTAATCACACAGTTGACGTTCTCATTTAACCTTTTATCGAACAGTGTGAGCACTGTGTTCTTTATGCTACGGAATCAATTTGTGAACAGTTTGTGAACACTGTGTTCTTTATCGAACAGTTTGTGAACAGTTTGTATATTGACTACGGAATCAATTTGAGAAGAGCATTGTGTTCTGATGCGGATGATTACGCATGGGCTCAGCCCGGCGACATGTGCTCGGGTCAGATAGCACTAGTCAGCTCGGTCATTGCTCGTGATTAGGGACTCAGCACCCCTTGAGTCATGGATAACAAAGCAGCCCGGCTGCGAGAACTTTGCAACGGTCGATTGTTTATATATTATGAGGAATAGTTCAATGTATCTCCTCGTAAGGCAAGTGTATACCTGTTCGCTGCATAATCTCCTAAGATCACGGGATTCGGCGTATCAAGGGGAACGTTGCCATACATTGCGGAGATATTTAAGGAAACTGCCAGTACGCTCCCGTGAGTCTCGGGCGCGGGGGCTAGGTTTTCTTAGGATGAATCACTGGAGTATATAAGGGTAAGTTTACAGAAATTACAGGTACAGACTCATTGTTCTATCTCTTTTATTCTATCATCTCTCGCATTATTCCCTCTACCAACTGTTATTGACTTGATTGTCGGAGGCGGTTTGAGGACACCACTCCCTCCTTGTGTCTTCAAATCGTTCCCCCATTTGCAGGAAATCGAGATTGCTTGGGAGAAGGACTTGGGCAGGACGCTGTGAGTGAGCTGTTCTGGAAACTGGTTCATCAGTTGGCGTCGTCTGTGGGAAACGACTTGTCTAAACCTTTACTGGTGATAAGTTTCTGATGGCTCTTACGCGATCCACTACCCACCAAAACCCACCGGAGATAACCCCCGAAATGTTTCTAGCCATGCAACGCCAAATCGAAGTTCTCACAAAAAGCCTGGAGGAGACGCGCCAGGAAAACCAGCAATTGAGAGCCCAGCAAAACCAACCACCACCGCAGGAACCGCAGGAGCAGGAGGAGAATCAGGAAAAGTCCGGTGATAACGAGGACCGAAGGAACGAAAACCAATCCCAAAACATTATGGAGCCCCAGGCTAGCGGATCAACGAAGAGGGGGGCCAAGCAGCCAATGGAAAGGCCAGATGAAGATCTACTGGCCTCCATTAAAGCACAGATCGACGGGATCCAAAGGCGGATTCTGGAGAAGACCCCGGTGACTGTGGAAGAATTGGTGCAGAACACGGATTCTCCGTTTTCTGTGAATGTTCTCAATACCCCCCTACCTGCCAAGTTCAAGATGTCCGTCCTGGAGTCCTTCAATGGCACAACGGACCCCCTTGATCACCTGGAGACATACAAAAACCTCATGACGCTTCAGGCGGTTCCAGATGAAGTTATGTGCAAAGCCTTTCCGGTCACCCTCAAAGGAAGTGCTCGTTTGTGGTTTAACAAGCTTAAGCCGGGGAGTATTGACGGCTTCAAAGAATTAAGTCAGAGGTTTGTGAGCTACTTCATCGCGGGGCAACGTTACCGCAAGCCTGACACCCACCTGCTTATAGTGCGACAGAAGAAGGGAGAGTCTGTACGCGAGTATACCTCTCGATTCACTCAAGAGGCAATGAAGATTGAGAGCGCTGATGATAAGATGGCGATGGAGGCCTACATAGCAGGCATATGGTCGGGCACTTTGCTGTTTAATCTGACTCAGGACCCTCCACAAGACATGGCCGAGCTGTTGATGAGGGCTCAGAAGCATATCAATGCCGAGAATGCCCTAAATGCCCGAAAGAGAAGAGATGACGCAACCCAAGGGCAGAGCTCAGTACAACAGAGCCAGCCGGAGAAGAGAAGGAAAGATCCTCCCAAAGGGTCCTTTTATGAGTAGAAGGGAAAGAGAGTTGATCGGAGAGGCTCTCCTGGGCGGGTGTCACCCAGAAGAAGCCCCCATCGAAGAATCGGCGGCCCACCAGAGAGGCACAGGACCTACACCCCCTTAATAGCATCTGTTGAACAGATCATGAATGATCTCAGGGATGATCCTGACCTGAGGTGCCCTGCTCGGCTAAAGTCTAACCCAGATAAGAGGTCCAGGGACAAGTACTTCCGCTTTCATCGAGACCATGGACACTACACCAACGACTGCATCGACCTTAAGGGGCAGATCGAAGAACTGATTCAGAGAGGGCAGCTGTAGAGATTTGTTTAGAGGACCGAGTCGAGGGCTCAACGTGGTGCTCAGAGGCGAGAAGAATAGGCCAGGGTTCCCGAGAACAACGAGCCCATTGGAGAGATCAGAGTGGTGCATGGAGGGTCGGCCGGAGGAGGAGAGTCCAGCTCGGCTCGAAAGACGCACCTCAGAAGGTTGCGAGCAGAAGATCCAATGGAAATATGCACTGTTGGGAAACAGCCCAAGTGTTCAAGGCAGGAGGATCCACCGATAATTTTTTCGGAAGAAGATGAGAAGGGGACGATCTATCCCCATGATGATCCCCTGGTTGTTTCTGTAACAGTGGCGAACTTCAAGACAAGAAGAGTCTTGATTGATAGTGGAAGCTCAGTCGACATCCTTTTTCTACATGCGTATGACCAACTTCAATTGGGAAGAGATCGTCTGCGACCAATGACTTCGCCATTGGTGGGATTCGCAGGGGGTACTGTCTACCTGAAAGGCCAGATTGCCCTTCCCGTGACTTTGGGAGAGGAGGGAAGACATGTCACGCACATGATTGATTTTTTGGTGGTGGATGCCCCCTCGGCCTACAACGCTATCATCGGAAGAGTGCTCTTGAACAAGGTAAGGGCCGTTATCTCAACTTTTCACTTAAAAATGAAATTCCCGACCCCCGGGGGAATAGGGGAATTGAAGGGAGATCAGAAGATGGCTAGGGAATGCTATAACTTCTCGGTCAAGCGCCGTTATGAAACAATGGCCCTCGACGAGCTTGATGTGATGGATAAGAAAGATTAATGCGAGTTGAGCCCGTCGAGTGGCTAGTCTCTCTGAAAGTGTGGCCGGAGTATCCCGATGAGACAATACAGTTCGGCTCTGGACTTGTCGCGGAGGAGCAGAGCAGACTGGTCGAATATTTGAAGAAGAACAGAGACATCTTCGCCTCACACACCGACTGAACGTTGATCCTGATTACCGCCCATTTAGGCAAAAGAAGAGGGTGTTTGAACCCGAGAGAAACGTAGCAGCCGCGCAGGAGGTCACCAAGCTGTTGCAGGCAGGATCTATCAGAGAAGTCCATTACCCTAAATGGGTCTCTAACGTGGTAATGTTAAAGAAGTCGTCCGGCCAGTGGAGAATGTGCGTAGATTACAAAGACTTGAACAAGGCTTGCCCGAAAGACAGCTTCCCCCTACCCAGAATCGACCAGCTAGTAGACTCCACATCGGGTCATGAGCTCCTGAGCTTCATGGACGCCTTTTCTGGCTACAATCAAATCAAGATGGAAGAACACGACGAAAAAAAACCTCTTTCATTACCGATAGAGGGCTCTACTGTTATAAGGTGATGCCTTTTGGGCTGAAAAATGCAGGGGCGACCTACCAAAGACTTGTCAATAGAATGTTTGAGCATCTGATAGGTGAAACTGTGGAGGTGTATGTAGACGACATGTTGGTCAAGAGCAGACGCCGGGGTGATCACATTCAGGATCTGGATAAGGCATTCCAAGTGCTGAGGAAATACCAAATGAAGTTGAATCCGGCGAAGTGTGCATTCGGGGTTGCATCAAGAAAGTTCTTGGGATTCATGGTGTCACACAGAGAAATTGAAGCAAATCCCGAGAAGATCAAAGCGATAATGGAAATGAATCCACCCGCCTCGGTCAAAGAGGTACAGAGACTGACAGGATGCGTAGCAGCACTCAACCGCTTTGTTTCAAGAGCCACAGATAAGTGCAATTCATTCTTCAAAATCTTAATGAAATCTTTCGAGTGGACACAAGAAAGTGAACAAGCGTTCATGGAACTCAAGCTCTACCTCCAAACCCCTCCACTCCTCATCTCAGCGAGGGATGGAGAAGAGCTCTTCCTTTACATTGCCGTTTCTTCTTATGCGGTGAGCTCGGTACTGATCCGAGAACAAGATGGGATTCAGCATCCCGTATATTATACGAGCAAGTCCCTGAAAGGAGCCGAGACGAGGTACCCCAAGATTGAAAAGATGGCATTCGCCCTGGTCACCTCCGCTAGGAGGCTCAGGCCTTATTTTCAATCCCACCCCATCATTGTACTGACGGACACCCCGTTAAGACGAGCACTATTTAATCCCGATACATCCGGACGCCTCATTCAATGGGCACTGGAATTGGGAGAGTTTGACATCGATTATAGGCCCAGGACAGCGATGAAAGGGCAAGCCGTAGCTGATTTCTTGGTCGAGTATGCTGCTCAGGATCCAAAATTGCAGAAGGAGGAAGGCGAATCATGGCATCTTGGTGTTGATGGCTCTGTCACCAAGCATTCCAGCGGGGCAGGATTAGTCCTTACAACACCAGAAGGACAGAAGCTCAGATATGCACTAAAATTCAATTTCCAAGCTACCAACAATCAGGCCGAGTACGAAGCACTGGTGATCGGTTTACAGATAGCACGGATCATTGGAGTGAAGCGTATAGCAGTGGTGAGCGACTCCCAGTTGGTGGTCGGGCAGGTTACCAGAGAATTCGAGGACAAAGAAGGAAACATGGGAAAATACTTGGAAGTGGTAAAGTCGTTGAAGGAGGACTTCACCGAATTCACCATCTCATAAATTCCGAGATCCGAAAACCATTTCAGCGGACGACCTATCTAAGATTGCCACCTCCGAAGGAAAGGCAGTCCCGAGCAGAATTCTGATACAAGAACTGAACGGACCAAGCATTAAAGAACATGGTAAGACCATTTCAGCGATTGATTACTCAAACTCATGGGCTGCTCCGATTGTGGCCTACATCAACACGAGTCAGGTCCCGGGAGATAGAGGAGAGGCCAGGAAGCTATGGATCCGAGCCGCGAAGTATGTACTTATGGGAAACATCCTGTATAGGAGAAACTTTTCTCTTCCGTATCTTCGCTGCCTAACGAGCACGGAAGCCTCCAGAGTTATGTAGGAAGTCCATGAAGGCATTTGCGGAATGCATCAAGGGTGGAGAACTCTGGCATATAAAATAGTGAGGCTGGGGTATTATTGGCCGACCATGCAAAAAGATTGTGCTCAGATGATACAGAAGTGTGACCCGTGTCAGAGATTCTCTAATATCTCACATAGTTTGCCGACCCAAATGAGCCCAATGAGGGGCCCTTGGCCTTTCGCTCAGTGGGGGATGGATTTCATCGGGCCGCTACCTAATGGAAAAAACCAGGTGCAGTACGCTGTGATGGCCATTGATTACTTCACAAAGTGGGTAGAGGCCAAGGCATTGTCAACGATAACTGCTCGGGTAACCATTTCTTTCCTATGGCAGAACATCATATGAAGATTCGGCTTGCCACGAGTTCCGGTTGTGGATCTCAGAAAGCAATTCGACAACACAGACTTCAGAGAGTTTTGTAGTGCCAAGGCAATTCATGTGCATTATATGTCAAAGGCTTATCCCAGGGCAAACAGGCAAGCTGAGGTGACCAACCGAGAAATCAAGAAAGGACTGAAGAGAAGACTCAAAATCGCAAAGGGAGAATGGCCGGACGAGCTGCATTCTGTGCTATGGGCATTCCGCACCACGGTAAGAACGTCAATAGGGGAGTCTCCTTATACACTGTCTTTTGGAACAGAAGTTGTAGTCCCCATCGAAGTGGAGCTTCTAAACTACAGGACAGCGTCACTGGACAACACCGAAAACAGGGAAGATCTGAGAACGGAACTTGATTTGCTGGAAGAGAAGAGGGATATGGCTGCCACCAAGAACACCATCTACCAGCAACGAATGGCCAGATATCATGACAGTAAGGTCCGGTCGAGATTCTTCAAGTCCGAAGACCTGGTACTCAGGAAAGCTGATCCCACGGGGAAGAAAGTCAAACAACTACAGCCCACTTGGGAAGGCCCATACAAGGTGCTGAGGAACTCTAAAGCTGGAGCTTACAGACTGACGACTCTCAGAGGAAAGGAACTGAAAAATCCATGGAACGCCGAACACCTCAAACATTATTATAAATAAAGGCAAGACATGTTGTTACAATTCGATAACTTTGGATATTTTCTTCTTTTCTTGTCTTTTCAAAGCACCTCTGCCATGTATTTCAGGACGTATGTCTTCAATGTCTCTAATGAAATCGTTATCTACTGCAAAACTAACCTGTTTGCCTGTCGACTGAACGAGAACGCCATGGCGTAAAGTTGTGCTAAGGCACAACTCAGCTGGTAAGCTACGGCCCAGCTGAGCACCTGGCTAAGGCCAGTAATCAAACGCTAAGGCGTAAAGTTGTGCTAAGGCACACTTCAGCTGGTAAGCTACGGCCCAGCTGAGCACCTGGCTAAGGCCAGTAATCAAACGCTAAGGCGTAAAGTTGTGCTAAGGCATAGCTCAGCTGGTAAGCTACGGCCCAGCTGAGCACCTGGCTAAGGCCAGTAATCAAACGCTAAGGCGTAAAGTTGTGATAAGGCACAACTCAGATGGTAAGCCACGGCCCAGCTGAGCACCTGGCTAAGGCCAGCAATCAAACACTAAGGTGTAAAGTTGTGCTAAGGCACAGCTCAGCTGATGAGCTACGGCCTAGCTGAGCACCTGGCTACGGCCAGCAGTCAAACGCTAAGGTGTGAAGATGTGCTAAGGCATAGCTCGGCTGGAAGGCTACGGCCCAGCTGAGCATCTGGCTAAGGCCAACAATAAAATGCCGAATCATGAAATTGCGCTCAATAGAGATCTCACAATCAATCATGAAAAGCAGCAACATAAAACAAGCAATAAGTGACAAGTGGATGGGCCCAAAATATTTGAGCACATCACTTGGGGGAGGAGATCAATATCACACTACATTGCAGCAAAAAGAGGTCTTTCAAAACACAGATAATCAAAAGTAGCCAAAAAAAATCCCAAAGTCTGAATGAAGACAACCAAATTTCGACGAAAGAAGTCTTAGTACACAATCGAAAATTATCATAAAGAGGGGCCTTAGTCAATGACTAAGGTGTCGGGGTGAATTCCAGCGTCTTCCTAGTCTGCTCGGGCACCTTTGCTGTTAGGGATCATGGGGATGTCCACCATCTCATCGACATGAGCAGGGTTCCCCCCTACATTAGAAGATTCTATAGCATGTGCATCGCTGACCTGGATGTTTTCCCTATTTTCCTCCTCCTCACCGTCAGCAGCTTCATCGGCAGTTGGAGCATTACTAGCCAAATCACCTCCACGAGCACCTGGGGCACGGACGTCTACCCCCATGTCGTCGACCATTGTCTCAAAATACGACAAATCCACATCAGGATAGTGGAGGGAAACGACCTCCTTCATCGTCTCAACACCTTCATTAAAATAATGATGAATTCTGCAGCGAAAGTTGTCTGATTTGACCAGCGACGTGGCCATTTCTGTTGCTATCTCGTTTCTCCTCTCCGAAAATGCCTCAGAAGCCAGATATTCTTCAATAATTTGGTCACGGCTCGATGAAGGGACCTCGGGCTGCCTGGCTTCAAGGGTTAGGAACTTATTTTCCCAATCCTTAGCCATGGTTTCTAGCCCCTCAGAAGCTTCTTTGCTGAGCTTTAGCTCATCATTAGCCTTTTCCAACATCTGATTAACCACGGACAAGTTGGATACGGCAGTGTCCTGAGAAACAGTCAGTTCTCCAATGAGCGCGTCAGATGCTTCCTGGGAGTGCTGAAGCTTGCTGAGGTCTCTAGACAAAGAGACGTTATCGGCAATTAAGCCTCGATTGGCTGTCTCTAGATCAGCCTTTTCATTGGAGAGAATTGTCACTTGTTTCTCCAAAAACTCCACCCTGATTATGGTCTACACCCGAGAAGTAAAGCATGTCAGGATAACAGAAAACGGCGAATAAATTGAAGTAATGAGAAATACGATGTAGAGGCCCCATACCTTTCCAAGATCGAACAAATTAGCCTTGTAGAGGTATTTCCTGAATGATTGTTACCTCTTTCCAAAGAAAGTGCCTTGTTGCCAACTTCCGGACCCAGGAGATAGTTAGCCAAAGACTCCGAAGAAACAAGAAGAGAATATTTATGGACGGGGTGACCTCGCGCCCTGGTCACCTCTTCTTTCCTCCTCGCGGATACGTTTATGCATTCCCGACCTGACGTGTTAAAATAAGGAGGTCAGAAATGAGCACGTTAAAGTGCACCCAGTGAAAATGCAAATTTAATAAAGATGAAGGCCCACTTTCAGTGGAGGGGAAGCCCCAGTGTCCGCAGATGGGGTTGCTCTTTTTCTCCTCTCAAGGAAAAAACTCTCAATCTGGTCCGCCCACAAAGAAGAACTTGTCTTTCCACGACTTATTAGATGAAGGGAGTTCCTTGACTAGATCCTCTCCCTTGTCCCTCTTGGAAAAATACCACCATCCGCGGGTCATCGGGCTCTCCTTCAAGTTAAAAAGGTGGAGGAAAACCCTCAAGGACAATGGAGACTTGTCTTCAGAAGAGGCGCTCCATAAAACGGCGCAGCCAATGAGTGTTCTCCAGGCGTTAGGGGTCAATTGCCCCGGAGAAAGCCAAAAATGGGCCAAAATCTTCCTGGCCACGGGAGGGATGGGAATTCGTAATCCCCCTTCTAAAGCCCCTAGATAGATACACGCCTCGTCGGGGGCACTGGAGCAGGCGCTCTTACCCATTCGTGGGAGGCGGAGTCGTACGTTGGCCGGAATATCATACCTGTCCCTAATCAACTCCAAGTCAGAAGCCGATAGGGAAGATTCATAATTCCAAGCCGCGAATTCATCTTCTGGCCGACAATTTCTAACAGGGCGAGCCTCTATAGGTTCATTCCCCTGGGTTAAAACCCTAACACGTTCACGCCACACAAGGGGCGCAGGGTCTAAATCTGTGTCTACGTCCTCTGACACAGACTCGTGGGGAACCCTAGCACTCGAGCTCGCCATATATAAGTTCGCGATTCAACTGTATGTGAGGAGAACGAGGAATACTAACGTACCTAAGAGAATGGGTGGAGATGAAAACCACGAGAAGTTGAAGCAACGGCAGAGAGAGAAGCAACGCACTGGGAATGGCCGAAACAAATAAGAAGTAGGGGAGGAACCGTCGGTTGGGAACCCTAGGTTGGAATTCGAAACGGGCGGACGACTAATATTAAAAGCCTTTCTTAGGGGATGGCGCGAAAACTCGGATGGAAGACACGTGGCCACTACCATTTAATGCGCACGCGTTACGAGGTATGTTAATCGTCAGGAAAACGATCAAGTGTTCCCGACCTCTGATCTGTGCAGGAGCTCGGGAACAGGGGAGTACCTGATGCGGATGATTACGCATGGGCTCAGCCCGGTGACATGTGCTCAGGTCAGATAGCACTAGTCAGCTCGGTCATTGCTCGGGATTAGGGGCTCAGCACCCCTTGAGTCATGGATAGCAAAGCAGCCCGGCTGCGAGAACTTTGCATCGGTCGATTGTTTATATATTATGAGGAATAGTTCAATGTATCTCCTCGTAAGGCAAGTGTATACCTGTTCGCTGCATAGTCTCCTAAGATCACGGGATTCGACGTATCAAGGGGAACGTTGCCATAAATTGCGGAGATATTTAAGGAAACTGCCAGTACGCTCCTGTGAGACTCGGGCGCGGGGGCTAGGTTTTCTTAGGATGAATCATTGGAGTATATAAAAGTAAGTTTACAGAAATTACAGGTACAGACTCATTGTTCTATCTCTTTTATTCTATCATCTCTCGCATTATTCCCTCTACCAACTGTTATTGACTTGATCGTCGGAGATGGTTTGAGGACTCCACCCCCTCCTTGTGTCTTCAAATCGTTCCCCCCTTTGCAAGAAATCGAGATTGCTTGGGAGAAGGAATTGGGTAGGATGCTGTGAGTGAGCTGTTCTGGAAACTGGTTCATCATGTTCTTTATGCTAGTAAGAACAGAAAATAAGAACAAAAAATCATTCTCAAGACACAGATGTGATTTGAGAGCACTCATTGGGTCTAAGAACAAAAAATTCTGAAAAAAGTGTAAGCAACTTTGAATTGACTAAACGAATAGACACGGATGTAGAAGAAATAAGAAATTATAAACGAATTCACACTGATTGTATCAAATGAACAGAAAATCTATTCAGAATTTTATTAATTGACACCGAAAATCAATTCGAGAAAAGTCGGGTACCTTAGTCAATTCGAGAAAAGGCGAACGAACAGAAAATGAGTCTCTCTTGGAGAAAAGGCGGGTACCTTAGCACTGTGTTCCATTGATTCGTTTCATCAAACATGTAAAAGAAAGAAGAAAATTACCTTTGAGGCGGGTATCTGTTGTGATGCCTAAGTAGTTCTCAAAGAAGATGAATGTTGTGGTAAGAGAGGGAGAAGGGAATAATGTCATTTCTGTGGAAGAACTAGTGGTTATAAGAAGGGTGAAGGTGAGTCGTGTGTGTGTGTGTGTGTGAGAGAGAGAGAGAGAGAGAGAGGGTGGGGAGAGCACCATGAGATCGTGTGTGAGATAGAATACATGTTATGCGCACGAGAGAGAGATGGATTAGTCCCTAAGCATGAAAGATGAAAAATCATGCTGAGTAAATTGAGGGATGAGGTACGTGGGTGGTTTAATGGGCGGCAAATGGAACAATGTGTAGAAAAATCTCAACCTTTGATTTAATTATGAGTAAATCTCAGCCATTAAGTAAAATATATCAAGTAATCACAACCATCAAATTAGGAGAGAACAAATCTTGACCCTTAATTTCAGAAGACATTTTCAAAAACAGTCCTTCCTTATTATATAGATGATGAAGGCATATTCATATGCTTCTCAGATTTAGTTAAAATATCACATACTATAGGTGTTTTACCTATAACTTGGGCTACATCTATTTCCACATCACCTTCTATGTCTTGGTAATATGTTCCTAAGGATTTATTTTTTCTACTTTCTCCTTCCATTAATATGGCCTCATAGCCTATGGCTTTGGAAGTTAAATCAAATAAGTCTCTGAATTCTGTGCCATTAAAGTGTTTCTTAAAATCATACTCAAGCCCATCTTGTGCAAACTTTACAATTTCAGTTTCTAGGATTAGTACATTGCATTGATTTCTAACCCTTTTGAACCTAGTCATGTACTGTTCAACAGATTCTGAAGATTTTTACTTAATCTTTGCCAAATCTGCTACTGAAATTTCTGGTTGATGCCTAAAAATTGGGCATGAAAGTGTTCCTCCATTTCCCTCCATGAATGTATAGAATTCTGTGGAAGGTTTATAAACCAAGTAAATGCAGTTTTGGTTAAAGAATGAGGAAATAATTTCAGTTTTAAGGCATCATCTAGATCAGCCTCTCCTATTTGTAGACAAAACCTGCCTATGTGTTCTACTGTCGACTGATTTTCTTCCCCATTAAAAAAGGATAAATCAGGAATCCTATAATGCCTAGGAAAAGGCACATTATCAATCCAATTTGGGTATGGTTTTTTGAACATAGGTCTTTCTAGTTTCCTTAATTCAGTTCCATACATTTCTTGCATTATATTCATAAGTTGGGCCCTTAAATAAGGCTCATTATTTCTTTCAATAGGCATATAGTTTAATCTTTCCCTTTGTTCTGGACGATCATAACCAAAAGTATTTCCTTGCCTTCTTTCATTAAAGTTAGGCAAAATATTTTGATTATTTTGACCATGATCCATTCCATGGGCATTAAAATTTGGATATTCAGTTTTAAAGTTGGGAAATGTATTTTTGTTTTCCACTTCAAATGTAGGTATATAGTTTGTTCCCTTTTGAGTATAAAAAGGGGTTGAATTAGGTACACTTTGATAGAAACTTTGGTTTGGATCGAAGTTTCTGTTTCCTATTGGAACTCTATTTGCACCAGTAGCAACGAAATCACATAAAGGGTTGTCAAATACCTGTGTGTAAGGCGTCTTTCCTCCCATAATTATTTGTACAGTCCCCTTTTCAAGATTTATTTGCCTGTTTGTAGGCAAATCTGATGGTAGTTGTGTCTGTACAGCCACATTATTGAGCATAGCCATTAATTTTTTGGCTATTTCATCTTCTGGGTTATTCATAATCCTTGCAAACCTTTGGATTATGTCCTGTAACTCCTTTTAAGTACCACTTGATGACCCATGTTCTTGAATCCTTTTCTCAGGATTCTTATCTGGAGTCCTATGATCGACGAGACTTTCAATATTTCCACCATTATCATTGGCAGAAATCATTGCATCTGGGTTACCATCCAATAGTGGTTGTTTTCTCGTCTGGTTTTTGGTGCCATTGCAATTTCTAAATTCTTAAGTGCCCTCCTTCTAGCACCAAAAATTGTTGCCCCAAAATAATCTCCTTTATGTCTTAATCGACAGGAAATATGATCTGTTGGAATGTGTGAATGTGGAGTCTGGTTCCTTGCCTTGGGACATGACTTATTTGAAAACAAACTTGAGATATGATGATGTAGATTTGAAGATAAGTAAAGACACTTTATTATCTCCAAAGTATAGTACAAATCGACAGGGAATAATCATAATCGATGGAGTACAATTACAACTAATCCTAATAAACTAAGTAGAAAAACTGAATGCTTGTTTTCTGTCTGTGTGTGTCTTCTTTGGTTGCCTTCCTTTTGCTTTTATAGCCAATCTGATCGATTTGAATTCAAATTCTCCCTCCTCATTGGCTTTGGACACATGTATATTAACCATCATTTGTTAGTTTACAAAGAACGGATAATGGTCTTAGCAGTTTCAAAGTTTTGGCAGTTTTCTCATGCCACTTGTTCAATTGTTATTTAATGTAAAACCTTTAAGGTGTTCAAGCCAATAATCTCCAATTGATATTATAAATTATTTAGAAGACATAACTATCAACCTTTATTAAATATTTTCAATCGACAGAAAATATTTAAGGTTTAGGGAAATCTAAGACATTAATTTCTTTGATAATATTTTCCAGTCGATGTAGTAAAGTATTTAGGCAACACATTTATTGATCCTAGTTAAATATTTTTCAATTGATGAAAAATATTTCAACTTTTTAGAAATATTAAGAGAATTTTTTTTGTTGATATTTTCCAGTCGACAGAAAATATCTAAGACTTATTTATATTTTACTTTTACCAATATTTCCCATTTTATGAAAATATTTTAGGAATTAATATTAAGCCTCTTTTTATCATTATTTTTCTTTTTTGGTGTAAACAGTTCCCCCTTTAAGAAATCGCAGCAGCCTCCTTCTCTCGATCACAGCAGCCTATGAAAAACAAATGCAGCAGTGCCTTCTTGAATCGATCTTTTTTGGACTAGGGTTCCCCCTGAATCGCAGCAGTATTAAATCAAATACAACAGGTTCTTTTCAGATCGATGGATCCCTCGTGCTCTGATGAACGCAACTCTAATGATTGATCGAATCAAAACCGCAGCTCTAATGAATGATCAAATCCCTCTTTTGATCGATAATGATCGCAGCAACCCACTGATTCCTCTTGCGGCACTGCTCCAAATCGCCTCGATCGCAGCCTGTGATTTCTTTTCCTACTTCGATCGATGGATTCCTCCTTTGATCGAATCCTTCCTTCTCTCAATAATCGATGATCAAGAAACTCTATAATGGATGTCTCTTCCAACTGCTGCTCTCCGATCTTTTTTATTCTTTACACAAACCGCCTCACTTCTGTTACTTGATCCTATCGTCTAGCCGTTTGAATTCTTGGATAATCCGGCCTTGCTGTTTTCAACCAATCGCAAATCACCTCTGCAAGCCCGTTTCTTCTTAATTTCAGCCCTTGAGTCGCCCGCTGCTTCAATCAGCCCATTTCTTTAATAAACAGAGTAAAATGTTATTTTTGTTGCCACTTTTACCCTTTTGTCTTTTAAACACCAAATGTCACATGATTAACTTAAAAATTAGGAAAATTGTTAGGGTTTTATGAGATAAAATCTCATAATTTGGACATTTAGCAACTATCATGGAAATACCTGGCTAGTAACTGAAATAGAAGTGCTTCTTTTTCAGATAAAGACTATTCCCCACACTTTTGGTCATGAACTTGAACTCGGTCTTTTTACACAGATCCTTCGTCTTTGTTTCCCGCATAACAAAATACTTCTGATCATTTGCGAGACATAACCTTATG
>NMUG010003517.1:0-14716 GCA_002855965.1 Monotropa hypopitys
GATAGGATATACCACTTTATTGACTTTGAGAACATAATTCTTAACCCAAAGATTCCCCGAACACATTTAGAACATGATACATTACCCACTGATTATTAGTAATCACCCAATTTCCATGACTCTGCTTCTTCTCCTCATTATGTGGTTTATCACCATTATTCTCACCACCCAAAACTTTTATAACTCAACTCTCAACACACTTCACACTACTACAACCCGATATGTTTGATTTCAAAATTCAACTGGATTATTTCAAGACCACTATGTTATTCCTCCAATTCTACGATTTTCCTCTTAGCCCTTCTAATCACAATCACCAAGTACACCATATTTCATTCTGTAAAAGAAACCAATTGGACTGTCCCCTCTCGACATCAAACCATTCTAAATTTCCCAACTCTTTTTTTTCTCCTTGATTCACTAATTCTAGCATATTTGGATACAACTTCAATTCTTACCTCAAAAATTTTCACCCTCATTTCCATTTGTCTCAATGTACAAACACTTCATCTAGCACAAGTCTATAATGCTCTGAGAAAAACCGTCACTAAAACTCTTAACCAATATTTTCCAAGAAATCACTTTAGACACAACTGATATTACCTATGTTAAATATGCTGATCCTGACCTCAAATATCTTTCCACAATTAAAATATCTCATCCCTAAACATAAAATGTTACTCTCACCTTTTTACTCATCAATTTCTCTCCAAGACATCACCAATCCATTCTATAACTATTTCCCAATCCATCGCTTCGCTAGGCATTACTACTTGCCCAAACTCTTCGCATTCAATCTTTAAAATTTTAAAGTCAAACCAACATGTCCTTCTGCCAATTGCCTACATTACTTAGTCCTCCATCCTTAGAGTTCTTTATTGAAATCGAGCAATTCCCATCTTCTTTAATTAACTAATTCTCTGTATTGTCCGATTATCGCACATTCTTCATTTCCTGCCACACACTTAGACAAGAAATAAGGTGGAAACAAGTGTCAGATATAAAACACACACGTTAGTCAACACACCTCAATGAGTCAAAGCATGACTCGACATCCTATGGTCCACTACTTAGCCACCCTAACCATTAGCATTTTGTTGTACTATGCTTTTCCACTTAACTTTCCAAGACTTCCCATTGGAAGAGAACGTTGATCAGGCGTTCTTCCAATCGGATTTCAAGTCAAGTCCCATAGGTGTCAAAGACACGCATAATAGTCTCAAAACACTAACACCCCAACTTCCAACAATTACCTCAAACTCATACCTCAAGTACCATTCTTATCAATCACATGGTCCCCTAACTCGGACCTAAAACCTATGCTCTGATACTAAGTTGTAACATCCCAAACTCCAAAACAAACAAAAATTTAAAAATTTTCATAGACTTCTTCATTTAAATAAAACCTCAAGTAGAAATTGCCAACAAAGAGTAACAGGAATAAGTGAACTTCAAAACATAAAACACAATAGCGCTATAGTACTCAAAACCTTAAAAGAAGAAGCATCAAATGAAACATCCACTACTACTACAAACTTCCATTTCAAGTCTCTGAACAAAAGGACAATAATAATCTACCAAGGGAACTAAGAAGGGTCCCAAACCAAAAATCCTCCAAAGAGCAACCTCAGCCAAAAGATCATATCCAAGCATCCAAATACTTCCAGTCTTGTAGTGGACCGCTAACCCTGTGACCTATTTCCAAAATAAAGACAACGAAACAGAGTGTGAATATGATATTTTCAACTTCCAGAACACAAGTAATATTAGTGACATAAAATCATGAATATGAGCAGTTATGACTTCCATTCCACAATGCATCTCATACATGATACTTTATATAATGGCCAAAGCCATTTTTCAAAAGATTTGAGCATCCCATACCCTGAAAATAGCTACTACTATAGGTAGTAGTTCGTACGCCCCGCACACATTCTTGGGGTACGTCCCACGCACCCGTTGGACTTACGCTGGTTGCCAACCATTGGCCTTACTAAATTACCAACAACACCACCCGTCCCATGGAGGCATGCATAATATATATATACATGCATATTATGCTTTCCATCTCCACTCATACATTTACATCTATGCATATCATCACTTCATGCCATCATGCTCATGCACATCATTCTCATCATGCATTTTATACTCATCATGCATTCATGTTCATGCATTTCATACTCATCATACATTCATGTTCTAACACAACAACTATACTATTAACTTCTCATGTCATAATAAACAGTTAACTAAAAACAACATTGTGAACGTACAATTAAAGATACTACATCCTTACACTCACCAGCACCGTTTAACCATTTTCACCTTGTCTTTGATCGAGGCCTCAATGCCTTGCACGGAAGTCCTTGTCAAATCAAACTATAAATTTTAGTCCACAATGATGTATATAGCTTGACAAGAAAATAACGAAATCATCAAATCAAATCAATCGAATAGATAACCATCTTTAAACAACTTATTAGAGTCTTTAATTAGTCCCTAATACCTTCCAAACACATCTCAAGTTCATACCCGAACACTCCAAGAAGTGCAAAAAATCTTCCAGAAAAACCCAGGAGGGACCGGTCTCCCACCATATGGGGGACCGGTACCCGCCACTTAGGTACCCCACTGCTAAACCCAGGGACCGGTCTCCCCACATATAAGGGACCGGTACCTGCCCAAAATGGTATTTTGGGGAGCTTACTGCCTTGATAGGGGACCGGTCTCCCTGAATGTCGGGGACCGGTACCTGCCTGTACAGAGCCGATTTTCAGAAAATATTTTTGATGAACCACTTGGTCCCCAACCTTCCTAATTCGATCTTTTTGCCTCCAAAACTCAAAAATCATTTACAGAAAAGTGTTCTAAATACCTAGATGTCATACATACTCAAATGGTATCCTTCACAACTCTTTGTTTCATCAAAAATTCAAGTTTTGAAGACCTAGATCTAGGTTTTCTCCAAAAACGAGTTTGATACAAAACACTCAATCTAGCCCTAAAAATGGACGAAATCAAAAAATAAAATTGGTAAGAATGATCTTACTTGAGTTGTGAACGAGGTTGGAGAAGACATTTTCTTCCAAAAACCATCCATGGGAATTCTTCAAGCCATTCCCTCTCCCCTCTCCCTCTAGACAAAATTTGAGCAAGAACAAGAATGGGGGCTAGGGCATCCCCAACCCCTACAAATCAGATTTTGACATTAATTTACCTTCTTGCCCCTTCATTAATCCCCCTATTTACCCTTGTGTGCCATTGATCTCACTTATCTTTACACTTATTAATTAAAAACATAGGAAATACATATAAATCCCATTAATTACTCTTTTAACTCCAATAATAAACAAAGTAGATTTATTATTCCCTTACTTTCTCCTTTGATAATTGTTAAACATTTTAAAATTATTATTAAAAGAAACGGGTATTACAATATTGTTGATCCATGAGTTGGATCGTAATTATAGAAAATATCTCAGGCTTGAATTGGACGTTTTCCGAGAAAACCTTGAAAGACGGCTCTTTTGCTTTAAACAAATGCATAAAATTTAGGTGCACCTCTTGGACTGCTCTTCTTCTGTTGGATCTGTTCTACAGGGAATATCTAACTTTGCAGATGTGGTCCGTAGAAAATAGGTTTGCCGATTTCCGAGGCTGTCTGGTTGTTGTAGTGAAATTTGAACGGATAGGCATTTATGTCCAACTAAATTCCAAATTTTGATCAGATAGATTCAGTCGTTGTGCAGCCTTCCCAGTAACGAGATGTTGTCAACTTTCCATTTTGAAATATGATTTTGGTTGCTTGTGTGGAATTCTGTCGAGTCTAGAGCGTAATGTATGCGAGGAGGAGGTTTGCAAATTGTCCGATTACTATTTGTCCCAAACCGTGCTTCGGCTTGAAAGTCTAATTTTGGGTAAATGTTCTCTAACAATTTACCAATGTTAGTTGATTGGCATACTGTCTTTGGCTGACGTCGGTGCTGTTCGTGAGAAGTCTGAACATTCTGGAAGTGCATTTTGATCTGTTGGGAGATCGTTTTTTTTTAATTTCTGAGTTGTGGGCATTGAGTCAAAATTGGGTATCAACTGCTGCCCCTCTTTGAATATTTTTGCGTAGCAAATATAGACAAAGAAAAAACAGATGCACAAATTTTGATTCACGACCTACATGTTTATTATTTTTTTCTGCTCCTCTTCTAGATTTGATATTTGATGTTTGAATCGGAAAAATTTTCTGAGGTGTCGGAGACACTAATTTGGCACTGTGAAGTTACGGTTTGGACCGTCGGAACATATTTTACCCCTTCAGATTTGTTTTCCAGAAAAATCCAATAGATGCCCCTTCGATAACCGCGCACACACTACCCCAGACTGACTGGGTTGTCGGTGGTTACATCTACAGATACAACATGTTCTCCTTTTAAGGGAGAGCCAAAGCTGCTCTCCTCATTTGGTTCCTGAACTTCAGAATTCCTTCTAAGTCTCCGATAGCTCACTGCCTTACTTTGAACCACTATGGCAAAGTTTTGACACTCGATCCCTTAACCGATTCTTTTCCGGCGAACTCTGCTTCGACGATTCAAGTAAGTTCTCGACTATTTTTCTTCTTTCTGCACTCGGTCAATTTGTTTACCTATGCTAGAGATACACAAGTTAGTGAAAACATATATTTTGATTAATTTCTGATAAACGTGTAACACTCGTTCCCTAACCGTTATGCCATCTGTTTAGAAATTTTTGCGCTAAGACGATGATGAATTTTTTGAAATTGAATTTGTTGAAAAGTTGTTTTGACAATTTTGATTTGAATTTGACGATGGTAATCGTAGGGAGATATCACCGTGACAATTTTAATTTTGAAAAAATAGTCTTATAAAGGTACTACTCAAACGTTGAAATTGAAAAATGACCATAGAAAGGTATCACTGTTGTTTTAAAATTTTGACAATAATTGTACGAAAGTATTACCGATATTTTGTAAATTGATGATTACGATCATGGAAAGATTATTATTTTTTTATGTTTTGAATTTTGAGCGGTAACCGATAGAAATATATTGTCGAAAATTTGAAATTTGAATTTGAAATAATAACCGTAGATAGATATTATTGTACCTTGATTTTTTTTTGAAAATAATAGATAACCGTAGAAAGGTGTTTATCGAAGATCTGAATTTTTAGATTTGAAACAGTAGCCGTAGACATATATTACTGTTGGGGGCCCAACCAATGAGAGGTCGGAGCCATGACCTCCTCAAGGAGGACCACAATATAGGCCAGCTATCAGAGAGCCGAGAAGATCAGAACCGCCAGAGGGAGCTTCCTCGGGGCCACTTCGGCACTTAAGCCTCACAGCCCAGGGACAACCCCTATCGATGATACAGTAAACCGAGGTCAAGCGACTGAGCAGAAGCAAAGGCCGGTGGAAGGGGGTTTCCCCCGAGGCTCACTTTGGCATGGAAGGTTTACTACCCGGGGACAGCCCTCTGCCAACGGTTCACCGAACCGAAGGGTGCTCCTTCGTCCAGACAAGACAACAACCTCGATTACAGAAAAGATTCCCTTGACAGATAGCATCCCGGGTTTTGCGCACATGGCAGACACATGCCTAACACTGAGGTCAGCTTTTTCGTGATTCCCGCAGCATGCCAGACATGTTATTTAGCTTTTCTATCGCCCAATGTTGTCAGGCGGCGCCACCTGACACTGTCGGGGCCGACCTGTCAACCGGATGCTTAGGCGCATAGGGGGGACATGCACACTATCCAATTGCACAGGTGGGCGATTCATTCATGCCGAAGCGCGTATTCTATACTCACCGATGGTCCTATATAAGGGGGAACATTCAATGTTGAGGTACACCTTCTCACCTTGCCAAAACTCTGTTAAATTGCTTTCTCTCTCTACAATCCTTGCTGACTTAGTCATCGGAGGATTCACCAGCAACATTGTCCGGTAGCCTAACGTTTTCTCTTTTGCAGCTCAGTCCATCTCCATCGCTAGCAACCGGGAACCACAGCAAGAAAGGCTTACCCCCCAACAATTGGCGACTCCGATGGGGAACCTTTCTCAAACTCTCAAACTTTCTGTTCTAGCTTAAAGATGACTTCGAAAAACCAAAACTCGAAAGGAAACCAATCTGATGGCCGAAGGACCAAAGGCAAAGAGATTTCAAGACAAGAGGACTCTACTGTCCGCACGCCCGGACAATCCCTTGCCGACAATGACAACCACCGCACCAACACGTGCCCTGACCCCCTGGCCAAGCTCACTACGAGGTAGTATATTCATAAGATGGAAGGTGACTTGGGCCGGAAAGACCACCAGATCGATGCCCTCATGCACGAGATGACCCTCCTGAGGAAGGCCATCGAGAAGAGAAGGGAGGCACCTGCACTAAGCCATGCCGAAGAGGATGGACGTGAATACCAGGAGCCTTCACATAGTAGAAGCAGGTCTGAGCGAGACATGCCCTCTGTTATGAACATACTTGGAAGGAGGGAAGAGAAAGTCCCTGTCCGGTAGAGGGTTAACGAGGACCGTCGCGTTAGGCGCCGAGTCTCGCCTCCTCAACATAGGGATGAACGTTTGGCCAAAATTCGTCGGCCAGCTGTCTTTCACTGCCTCGGCCCCAACGCGATCCCATCATCTCAGAGACCTCACCCAGCACGGGAGCTATCACCGCACAGGCACCAGAGGCATAGCGACCAAGGAGACAGCCAAGCACCTCAGTCAGAGGAGGAGGTCACTCATAGGAGGAGAAGGGAAGTCCTGCCGGCTCAGACCTATGAGTCGTGTCAATAGGAAAGAATCCCATGCACACCATTCTCTCCAGAAATTGAAGCTGAAAGGCCTCCGGCAGGCTTCTCTGCCCCTAAATTCAACAAATATAATCTCCAAATGGATTCATACACCCACATTGTGATATCCCTCTACTCAGGGGAGGATGCCTTGATGTGAAAGCTCTTTCCTTCTAGCCTTGGGGGAGATTGGACTGCATTAGTTAGGGTCCATCTTTTCATACAGAGACCTCTCAACGGCCTTCCTAGCTTAGTTCATCACCAGTACCAGGGTAAAGAAAGAGGTTGATTCCTTTCTTGGCCTTCGACGAGCGATGTCCGAATCTCTGTGCCAATACGCAACTCGGTATTGGGACCTCGACAATGAAATTGAAGACTGCGATCAATAAATCGCAGTGACATCATTCAAGCTTGGCCTGGACCACTCCAGCTGAAAGTTCGAAGAATTGATGCTCTTCCCTCCGGCCACCATGAATGAGCTCATGGCCAGGATTGAGCTCCACGCAAAACTCGAGGAGGCCAAGGAGGAAAGGAGCAAGGTCGATCAGCGCTCCGGCCACAATTCCAATAACAATAGTGTGGTCATAAGGAAAGAAACCAACATTGTCCAGCCTGGAGAGCCACGAATGTACAAGTCGTACGAATTTGTGGCCCACACCACCGTCTTCAAGCAGTCATCATTCATGCTTTTTCACAAAATCGAAAAGGAGTCATTCTTCAGATGGCCGAAGAAGCGATTAGGGGCCGCTAGAGAGGGAAATGACAAATTCAGGTGCTCCTATCATAGGGAGAAAGGACACCTGACAACCAACTGTCGAGACTACAATGATTTCCTTAAGGAGATGGTCACTGTTGGCCACCTTCAGAAATATGTCGATGTAGAAAAGACGGGTGCTGCCATACCAAAGGAAAATCCCAAGCTAGCTCTATGAATTTTCAACGTGATCCATGGGATGGTGGATCACCGACAGGAGTAGCAGCTTCAGTCAGAGCTCAAGTAGATAAAGGCGAAGGAGGTCCTTGCCGTGCAATCCATGCCAAAGAAGCCGAAGCCAGACTCCAGGTACTCTATTACTTTTTTAGATAGGGACTCCAATAAGGTTCAACACTCCCACGATGATGCCCTAGTCGTCACAAGGAAGAAGACTTACTCTAGGAGCCGATTGCTAGGTCCGAATGGTCCTCATCGACCTCGACAGCTCGGCAGATATCATGTACTACTCCATGTTCAAGAAAATGGGGTACAAGGAAGAAGACTTACTATCAACCGATGTGCCACTGGTAGGATTCAATGCTGCTTCGGTTTGGCCGCTCTGTAAAATCCTCATCGCAGTGACCATCGGCTCGGTCACTACCGAGGTGGAATTTGTTGTAGTCGACGTCCAATCGCCCTAGAACGCTATCCTGAGCTGAACCTGGGTCCATAGCATCAAGGGAGTGGCTTCCACATACCACCAGGTTATTAAATTCATCGGCAGTAGAGGAGTCGATGAGCTTATGGTGGACCAAGCATCTGCAAAGCAGTGCTATATCGCTATTGTGAAAGGGAAGGTCACTCCTGAGCAAATTCATAAGGTGGAGGTTCAATCAGTCAGTGATAGAGGACATCAGTACAAGTGCCTCGACAAAATCAATCGAGGACCTTATCACCGTCCCTTTAAGCGCCGATGATCCGGAGTGCTTCTTTCTTATCAGTTTACAGCCGGCCGAAGCAGATAAGAATGCCATGGCCAGCTTCCTGAAATGCAATGTGGAGGTGTTCGCTTGGACGCCCTACGAGATGCCGGGCATGGATCCAGATTTCATCATCCATCACCTCAATGTCCAGCCGGAGTGCCGTCGTATCATCCAGAAAGCCTGGCGATCTGTAGCTGCAGATGCCGACACCGTCATAGAAGAAGTTGGTCGTCTAACCGAAGCACAGGCGATCCGAGAAGTTCACTACCGCACCTGGTTGGCCAACACGGCCAGTCCCCAATGGCTCGGGAGACCAGTCTCTTGCCTTTTTCTGAAGCTACTGACTTTTGTAGACCGGTCCCCCGTGACTCGGGAGACCGGTATCCTCATTGAAAATTCCCTTTTTACCATTTCTTCAACTTCTAGCCATCCCCACTTCATCATACACCACCCCAGCTTCACACAACTCAAAAACCACACAACCCTCCTTATGTTTGGTCATATCTAATGGTTAAAACAAGAACGGGTATTTGGACAAGGTTCAACTAAGGTCGAGGGAGACACATTTGTGGTTAAAATAATAGAAAGAATGCCTTTTATCATTTTTCATGGTTTCCAAAACAACTAATTAGGACACTCAATCGTAGATCAAATATACACTCATGTGAAGCGGTGGAATAGGTAACAAAAATTTTTAACAATGAATGTGGTATATCCAAAAAAAATATTGAATCGCCACAATAAGAGATAATCCCGCAAAGCTTCCACACTAATCATCCACACAATCAATCAATCATGAAGTATGGCATAAACAACATCCAAACAATTAGAATTTATGTAGGCATGTGTGGAGAACGATTCATGTAAAACACTATTGACTTAATTGTCAGTACAAACAACCCCCACCCCCAACTTAAAATTTGCAACGTCCCATGCAAATGAACATTTCAAGAAGTAAGGAACGAAAGTACTGACATGTAGAGGGCAGTAATATAGAACCTCCTTGCCCTGCTTGTATCATGTAGCTCCTGCAAAAGACTACAACCATGTGCAAACACAGGATAACAAAAAAAAGCTATAGTTCCGTAATTTTCGGGTAGACTTCTACTCGACATGTAGCCTCCTTTATTTTTATAGGAGTGCCCCAATCGACTTTCAAAGTCATCCATACTCAAAACAGAAGGTTGGAGGTTTCTCATCCCCTGAATTTAATGTCTCCTAGACATAAGGTTTAATAGTACAATTTTTATCTAAGTTGAAGGATCACCCGTATATACGGGGTCCAACAACTCTTCCTCCACAACTTCCAGAGAAAAATTATCTAGAAAAGGTTTTAATCTCTGGCCATTGACTTTAAAAATGTGTGCACTATCCGTCTTCTTGATATCGACCACACTATGAGGGTAGACGTAGTGGACAATGTAAGGTCCAACCCACCTAGAGCGTAGTTTTTCCGGAAATAAGTGTAACCGGGAATTGTACATTAGAACTTTTTGGCCCTCTACAAAAGTTTTTCGGTGAATAGTTTGGTCATGATATTTTTTTACTTTTTCCTTATAAATTTTTGAATTATCATATGCATCATTGCGTATCTCCTCTAACTCATTAATTTGTAACTTACGATGCACAACTGCCTTGGGCAACCGATAGTTCATGGCCTTGATGGACCAAAACGCCTTGTGCTCTAATTTCACCGGTAGATGACATGCCTTCCCGTAAACGAGACGGTATGGCGATGCCCCTAAAATGGTTTTGTAAGTAGTGCGGTACGCCCACAAAGCATCCGACAAATGCATGGACCAATCCTTCCTATCTAGGTTCAATGTTTTTTTTCTAAAATATGGTTTATCTCCCGGTTAGCTAGTTCGGCTTGTTCATTCGTTTGGGGATGGTAATCGGTAGAGACCTTGTGCGTTATAGAATATTTTTTCATTAATGCCGTGAAAGGTCGGTTGCAAAAATGCGTTCCCTGATCGCTTATCATTACTCTCGGCATACCAAATCGTGATAAGATATTTTCTTTCATAAAGTGAAAAACCACTTTGTGGTCATTCGTACATGTGGCAACCGCTTCCACCCACTTAGAAACGTAATCTACCGCAAGTAAGATATATAAATACCCCCATGAGATTGGAAATGGTCCCATGAAATCTATCCCCCAGCAATCAAATATTTCTATGACCAAAATGGGTGTCAATGGCATCATATTCTAGTGGGTTACCCCACCCAACTATTGACACCCCACCCAACTATTGACATCTCTCACAATATTTGCAAAATTCGAATACATCTTTAAACAACGTGGGCCAATAAAATCCGTATTGTAAAATTTTTAAAGCGGGTTTCTTTGCGGAGAAATGACCATCGCATGCCTCAGTGTGGCAAAACGATAGTATATCACATTGATCAATATCGGGCACATACTAGCGTATGATTTGGTCGGGACAAAATTTAAACAAGTAAGGATCATAAAAACAAAGTTTCTCACCTCAAACAAAAATCTCCGAGTGTCTTGGGGAGTCCAATGAGTGGGCAACTTTCCTGTCACAAGATAATTAACTATATCCACATACCATGGGCAATTGGATACATGAAAGAGTTGTTCATTACAAAAAATTTCCAAAATTGGAGTGGTAGAACTTTCGGTGAACTCAAGGCGCGACAAATGGTCGGCCACCACATTTTCAACTCCACTCTTGTCTTTAATGGTAATGTTAAATTCTTGTAATAGTAATATTCATCAGATAAGTCTCGCCTTTGTGTCCGGCTTGGTCAAAAAGTATTTGAGTGTCGCGTGGTCGGTGAAAACCACAATGGGGGCTCCAATAAGATAAGAACGAAACTTATCCAAAACAACTACTATTGCAATAAGTTCATTTTCTATTGTTGTGTAGTTCACTTGTGCGTCATTCAATGTTTTACTTGCATAATAGACCACACAAGGACCACATTCCCTCCGTTGGCCAAGGACCGCACCAATAGCTTGGTCACTCACATCACACATTAATTCAAATGGCAAACTCCAATCCGAAGCTTGGACAATTGGAGGGGAAGTAAGACAGGATTTCAAATGTTTAAAAGCATCCTCACAATTTGTAGTCCAAAAAAAGCAGTGTCCTTTGCTAGCAATTGACACAATGGGCATGATATTTTGCTAAAATTCTTAATGAACATCCGGTAAAAACCGGCATGCCCAAGAAAGGAACGAACATCTTTAATACTCTTCAGACTCAGAAGATTCGAAATGAGTTCGATCTTGGCTTTATTCACTTCAATGCCTTTTTTAGATACTACATGGCCTAGAACGATATCCTCCGTTACCATGAATTGACACTTTTCCCAATTAAGGACCAAGTGCATCTCTTCACATCGTTCCAATACTTGATCGAGATGATTTAAACAAGATTCAAATGTATCGTCCAGAACTGAAAAATCATCCATAAAGACTTCTACAATGTTCTCAATCATATCGGAAAAAATGCCAAGCATACACCTTGAAAAAGTACCCGGTGCATTGCATAGCCCAAAGGGCATACGCCGGAAGGCAAAAGTTCTGAACGGACAAGTAAACGTCGTATTTTCTTGGTCATCAAGGGATACCTCAATTTGATTATAACCCGAGTATCCGTCTAGGAAACAATAAAAAGCATGACCAGCTACCCTTTCTAATATTTGATCAATAAAGGGAAGATGGAAGTGGTCCTTTCGGGTACAAGAATTCAATTTCCGGTAATCCACACAAACTCTCCAACCGGATGTCAAATGTGTAGTTACAAGCTCACCTTTTTCGTTGGGTTGCACCATTATTCCGGTCTTGTTTGGTACCACTTGGATCGGTCTTACCCACTTACTATCGAAAATAGGGTATATAATACCCGCATCAAGGAGCTTAATTATCTCTTTGCGAACAACATCCTTCATGATTGGGTTGATATGCCTTTGTGGTTGGCGTGAAGGCTTAACATCATCCTCTAAAAAGATATGGTGGGTACAAACAACCAGACTAATGCCATGGAGATCGGCAATAGTCCAACCAAGAGCTCCACGCCGAGTTTTTAGTACACTCATTAACTTTTCTTCTTGTTCATTCTTCAAAGTGGAAGATACTACCAGTGGATAGGTTTCATCCATGCCTAAGTAAGCATACTTTAAATTCAACGGCAATGGTTTCAACTCCAGAAGTGGGGGTTGAACACTAGAAGGTAGTGACAATCCCTCCGATTTAGGTAACTTTTCAAACTTTGGAACCCAATCCCCCACACCACATAACTCCTCACTCTCATTCAGCAATGATGCCAAAAGATTAACTTCCGAAGATTCTAAAATGATAGTTCTTCATTGGTGAGACACACTTCCAAATGATCTTTATATAGCACTGAGTCAACATGATATTGAATAATAGAATCAACCATACTCACTTCATGTACATCCTCGTCGCCACCAATTTGGCTACTCACATTAAAAACATTCATCTCAAGGGTCATGTGACCAAATATGAGCTTTAGCAACCCATTTCTACAATGAATGATAGCATTTGATATAGCTAAAAATGTCTGACCAAGAATAATGGGCGTTTGTGAATCTTGAGAAAATGGTGAAAACGGACATGTATCAAGAACCACAAAATCAACTGGATAAACAAAATTGTCCACTTGGACCAACACATCCTCCACTATGCCTAATGGAACTCTCACACTTCTATCTGCAAGTTGTAACATCACTCTTGTCGGTTTCATCTCTCCTAACCCAACTTCTTAATATACTAAAAAAGGCAAAAGGTTTACACTAGATCCCAAGCCAAGAAGTGCTTTTTCAACAATGCTACCCCCAATAGAAATTGATATTGTAGGACAACCAGGGTCCTTATATTTTAGGGCCACATTAGTTTGAATTATAGAACTGACTTGTTCGGTTAGGAATACCTTTTTCTGAACATTAAGCTTATGCTTGACCGTGCAAAGATCTTTAAGAAACTTGGCACGAGATGGGATTTATTTAATGACATCCAAGAGAGTGATGTTCACTTTAACTTGCTTTAACAAATTATAAATCTCATCATGGAATGACACTTTTGGCTTTCCCAAGAGACACCTAGGGAACGGAGCAATGGTAGGACAAGAGGGAGTCAATGGCTTTCAGTAACATCATCATGAGTCTTGTCCTCAAGTGGAGTGTACTCTTTAACAACTTCCGACTCAATGGTAGGAGTAAATGGTGGAGCATTTGGAAAGATAGGAATACATGGTGGAGAAGGTCTTACAAGCTCACGACCACTCCTCAAAGTAGTAATGGCCTTGGCTTGTTCATGGGACTGATTTGGATTTGAAGACGTAGCGGTGTATTTTTGACCTTAGGGGTTCATTTGAGTTTGAGAAGGAAACTTCCCATGTTCTTGTTGAAGATTCCCCACGGTTAAAGTAAGTTTAGACATTTGACTTCTAAGGTCCTCAATAACCGCATCTTGGCTTTTCATGAAATTTTGAATTGTATCATCCTCATTTTTCTTATTCGGTAGGTGATAATTATTTGGATTGGCTGGTGGCCCATTTGGAACAAAGTTAGGTTAACGAGGTGGATTGTACCTTGGTGGTGCATATCCTTGTTGATTGAAACCCGGTGGAGGAAGATTATTTTATTGGAATTGGGGTTGAAATTGTTGAGACCCTTGTGGTGGTCCTTGAACATCTTGATTACCCCAACTCAATCTGGGATGATTCTTCCAATTAGGGTTATACCTACCGGTCAAAGACACATTCCGAGCAAAACATTTATTAGCATCGACTTGGTCGGGGATCAAAACCAAATCTTTGACCACAGGCAATGATGGACAATGCTAAGTAGCATGTCCCGTGGTTTCACAAATAACACATGACTCTTCGGGGCTAGCCACAGAAGCTACCGCATTAATCTTATTGAATTCCAGATTGTCAAGTTTCTTTGTAAGTTGTGCGACTTTAAGAGACAAGTCGTCTTGTTCTCTAAGATGGTACTTCCCTCCCCCATTATGGCTATGGGCTATTTGTGGTAAAGATCGATCATTGGGATCGGAGTAATCCCAAGATTGATTATTTTTTGCAAGAAAATCAAAATAGTCCAAAGCCTCAGTGGGGCCTTTGTCAAGAAATTCACCATTACACATTATATCAATAAATTTACGATTGCGTTGAGAAATGCCCTCATAAAAATAACCAACTTGTTGGGCTTCATCAAAACTGTGATGTGGGATAGCATTTA
>NMUG010003518.1:0-14716 GCA_002855965.1 Monotropa hypopitys
GGACATTTAATTAAAATGTTAAAATTCAATTCTTTCCAATTTAAAAATTCTAAATTCAATTTTACATTTTATTTTCTCTTAGCCGAAAAATCTTTGAATTTAGTTAATAAAAGATTGATTTGAAAAATAAAGTACCGCAAGTGCGATGTAGTGTTCTTAATACATTCCCTACTCGTAATTGTAAATCTCTGAATCCTATATCTGGAAACGTAGATCAAGACCTTTCTAAAAACTGATAACTTGACACACCATAACTCTATGCCAGGTGGCGACTATAAAATCAAATTAATAATGAAATGCATATTGTTTCAGAAATTGTAAATTATTGTTAATCTGACATTTTAAAAGTTCAAACCTAAAATACATCTGTCCTTTTTATTTCAAAACCTGAAGCACTAAAGCCAAGAAAAGATAGAGTACGGATCCCCTCTGAGGCAGACCGTAAAATTTTCGGGGTGCGACAACTGGAGACTCTACTAGAGACATGAGGATTTTGGCTTCCAAAGTTTTTAAAATCAACATTTAACTCAAAATATTTCTCGGCTCATTATTTAATACTCATTTTATTGCAATATTTTTAAGAATAAATAGGTTATGTTGTGTTGCGCTAAAAATGTTGCGCTAAATTGCTATGCTAAAAAATTGATACGCTAAATTGCTACGCTGCCCAAAAATTGCTTTTATTTTATTTATTTGTTTATATTTCTTGCAAAGGATTCTCTATATTTTCAAAAATAAAATTTTACTTTTCTGCATTTGCATTGTACGATTTTTCATGCATCATTAGTATCTTCCATTTGGAATAGAGGTCATGACCGCCCAAATGGATGATACCTTTATTTACCCTCGGGGATCTAAAGTAAGCAGCGTGTTACCTATATAGTAGTCATTGTGGAAACGAATACCCCAACCAAATCACTGACTCAAAGATGATTACCCTCAGGGGGCCGGATGTCTAAAATTTTTGTAACCAATAAACCTTTCAGTCTAAAAGCCATGTATTGTATATAGAAAGCCTAAAAAAACCAAAAACCAAAACTCTGTTATTGTTTATTAGAAAGATTGCATATTGAGGGGAGTCCTGTTTTCATTTTGTTAAATCTCCACAAAATTTTTCAAAAAAAGTCAAACATCTTTAGGGATAGTGGCTAAATTAGACTATGGACTTTTCATCACCATTGTATGATCAAAGGTTTACAATTTGAAACATTATCAAAGACTATGTCTGATGATATATTTTGAAGAGTAAATAAAAAAGGAAGTCCATATGTCACCATAATTCCTAAAGTTTTCGCCTGTTTTAGTGATCTAAGCTAAGTTTTGGTGTATGGGTATCAGTACGACTTATCCAGCTCATTTTTTGTCTTTGCCTAATAGAATAGCTCTCTATAATCAAAACAATGGCAAGGATACAAAGTTGTACATACTGTGGTAACGAGCTTGAAATTGTGTCTTGTGCTGAATATGAGGCACTTTAAAAAGAAAACTATGATCTCAAAATCACTAACCAAGCCCTAATAAACCAACTAACCCAATTACAGTGTCCCCTCCGTCCACCCATACAAAAATCATTCCATGAGACTAGGGAAGCTTTTCCACAATCAAATACTGGGACAATCCCCTTAATTCCCAACCCATTTCAAGAATTTCTCTTTCAAAAATCCAGAAAAACCTACCAGCAAAATTATTCTGGACCATATGCACCATCACCATATTATCCATTTCCTTCAGTGTCAAATCAACACCCAACACCACAAAATATCTATAAAAGAAATTTATCACCATATCTTGGAAGAAATCCAAATAACCACACTTTTACTTTATTAGGCATACTAATGTTAGAGGTATTTCAATGCCTAGTGGCCTCATGGCATTTAACTCCAATTCGAGCACGACCACTTCCAAATCCCCTTCCTTAGAATTTTCGTGCTGATTGGATATGTGCATATCATTCTAATCAACCGGGGCATGAAACAGAGAAATGCCAGACCCTTAAACAAAAAGTACAAGACCTCATTGGTTCCGCTGTAGTAAATCTAGAACACAACAAAGCCACACCCAACGTTTCAGCCAATCCACTCCCAAATCACTAGGGAGTGAATATGATATTGGAAGATGAGATTGAGTGTATTTTTCAAGACTTAATTGGGCTTCCTGGTTCAGTTGTCCATTTCAACAATGTCAAAAGAGCTTACCATTACTATGACATGATACAATGGATGGAGGGGACCAAATAACACAGCGCGTGGAACTTGGAGACCGCACAACAAAATTTCTCAATGGAAGAATTATACAGGAATGCATGTATCCTTACCAACTTGGCAAAGAGTTACTTTGCCAAGACCCTCATCAGTATCACACTATGACCCACATCGAGCTCCTCTCGACTATTCAAAGGTGAATCAAGTTTGACTTACATGCATGATATGTAGTTTGTGCAATATAGCAATTTACATGCATGATATATTTAAGCAACTAAGTTATCATTACTAACTGCCATACTTCTTCACCGATGTATTCGCAAGACATCCATTAAAATCAAATGATGCAATTTTTCCAAAATCTTGAAGGCCATCATCCTGCAAAAAGAAAGAGACATGTTGGGATCCTTCATATCATGGTCCTGGGAGCAATGAAGCTTAAAAAGAAAGACCTTTTGGATAACCAGACCCTTACATAAATTTAAAACTTACCAACGATAAGCTTTCATCTAAGAAAACTACCAATACTTAAAATTGATCCTCCCCACTAAGTAGTCACTGCTATAATGATCTTATGCCAATGAACAAGGAGCCTAGTCACAGAATTAGCAGCACTAAATTTTTTTGTAGCGCTATAATGATAAGTATGGATCTAGGTTTCTAACCAATTGAATTAGCAACACTAAATTTTTTGCATGTTGCAATATCCCAAAGTAACATTTACTTAAAAGGGATTGTAAAATGTTTTCTATATCTGATAATCAAGATCCATAGGGTTAAAATATATCTCCATGTATCTGAGCTGATTTGTGACAAGCATTATTAGCTCTGCAAGAAGTTTTGCATAGAATCAGGAGTTGGAAAAACATAGACAACCGTACATGTTGTAGGTGGAAAAGAAACAAAATGGGGAAAATAATTAAGCATCACTAAGTTTCGGTGCTTGTTGTTGTAATGTCAAGCTGATGGACCTTAAGACCAGTCACAATTTTAGTACGACATGGACACTAACACTGAACAGTACAGTAAGCAACAAGGAAGTATAATCAGTAATTTCCCACCAAGGAACTATTTTATTTGTACCACCACTAAACTCATAAACAACAAGAAATAGATGTTGCATATTGATATAAAGAGTATAGTCATTTATATGTGTTGTCAAAGAACTTGTAATTAATGATAGAATCAATGAAACTTACTTGAGGAAGGAGTATATCAGATGTGGGAGTTCCATACTCAACAACAGCAAACCTAGGAATTGCCACATAAAGGTGTAGGGCCGAAGGATAAACAACAGTGACCGGCTGACCAGGACAGCCTTACGTCGGTCCGGCTCTAGCACGTAAAGGACAGCTACGGCAAGCTCTCGGGGGTCAGGCCGGTGGTAGAGTTCGATGATGCTCCCGTCGACCCAAGATCCTGGGGCTTCGGCGATGTCTCGGGGACAACAACCTTTTCAGTCTGACACGCATGGTCCTTGTTCACAACCGAATCCTCCTCGAGGACAGTGTCCCAGGATCTCCACGTACAATACTAGCGTACGGGAGCCGACATGGCAGCTTTATCGTGTCCCAATGTACTTGGGCGGCGAGGTTGTCTGCCACGCGCATACATATTCGGTCAGACGCTCTGCACGAGGCAAATTTTCCCAACAGGACGCGCGCCGAAGCGCGTAGTGGCGATGCGCCGTTGCCCTATAAATATAACCCTTGGAGCTGGAGAGAGGTACACAACTTTTGCTACCCGAAACTCTATCAATTTGACTTTCTCTCTCTAGAATCCTCGCCTGACTTTATCATCGGAGAGTTCACCGGCGACTCCGGTCGGTAGCCTAACGTTTGTTTCTTGTGCAGCTAGGTTGGGAGTTTATATGTTCAGACCGACGGTCAAACTCACAGGGCAAGAAAGACAAACCCACCACTTCAATTGGCGACTCCGATGGGGAGGTCTTTCTCAAACACTGATTTCTACTGCAAGCTTGAAGATGACTTCCAGAGATCGAAATTTCAAGGACAACCAGTCTGAGGGTAGGAGGAACAACGGCAAAGAGGTGGTCAGAGCAGGAGACTCTCCTCTCCGAACTCCTGAGCACACACGTACCGACGCAAGCATCCACTCCAGCGAGTGTCCATCCCCCGGCCAAACTCACCACGAGACAGTACATCCGCAAGCTGTAGGGAGACTTGGGCCGGAGAGATCAGCAGATAGACGCTCTCAGGCACGAGATGATTCTCTTGGGCAAGGCCACCGAAAAAAGGAAGGAGGCACCCAATCGTGCCAAAGACGATCGAGAATACCAGGAGCCTTCCCAGAGCAGGAGCAGGTCAGACCAGGAGAGGCCCTCGGTGCTGAATAGGCTGGGGAGATGAGAAGAAGAAGTCCCTGCCCGAGGGAGGACCCATGAGGACCGACACATCAGACGAAGGGTCTCGGCACAGGGATGAGCATTCAGCCTCAAACAACAGGCCACCAGTGTTTGATCGCCTCAGCCCGAACGCCGTCCCAGCGGCTCAGAGAAGCCGTCAGACTAGAGAGCAGTCACCGCCCAGGCACCGTAGGCACGATGGTAAGGGTGGCAGCCACTACTCGGAACAAGAAGTAACACAACGGTCACGTCAACAGGAGGATGACCGACACGAAAGACTGGTGTGCTCACCATTCACTCCTAACATTGAAAGAGCAAGGCCTCCTGTCGGCTTCTCAGCCCCCAAGTTCAATAAGTACAATCCGAAAACCGACTCCTATACTCATCTTGTCCACTACCGACAGATGATGTCACTCTACTCCAACGACGATGCATTAATGTGTAAGATGTTCCCCTCTAGTCTGGGGGATGTCGGACTTCTCTGGTTCGACCGACTACCGAAGGGGTCTATTGCCTCCTGGAGGGATCTCTCTTCGGTCTTCCTAGCCCGTTTTGTTACCAGTTCAAAGCCAAAGAAGGAGGTGGATTCCCTGCTCGGTCTCAGACGAGCCAGGTCTTAATCCCTGCGCCAGCACACAGCCAGGTATTGGGATCTCTATAATGAAATTGAAGAATGTGATCAGAAGAAAGCCGTTACTTTCTTCAAGATCGGGCTAGATCACACTAGCCGAGAATTTGAAGACCTTATGCTGTTCCCTCCTGCCACCATGAATGAGCTCATGGCCAGGATTGAGCTGCATACCAAATTGGAGGAAGCGAAAGCAGAAAGGAGCAAATCCGAGGCTCGCATCGGTAACCAAAACAGCGCCCCAACGGCTAGACGAAGGGAGGCAAATACCGTACAGACGGGAAACCGACGAGCCCCTAAGCCGTATGAATTTGTCGCTCACACGACGGTATTCAAAGAGCCACTTTACATTCTGATCCAGAAGATTGAGAAGGAGCCATGGTTTCGATGGCCGGAGCGTCGGTTGAGAGCTCCAAGGAAGCACAACGAAAAATTCAGATGTTCCTACCACAGGGAAAAGGGCCATCTGACAGCCAACTGCCGAGCGTTCGAAGATTTCCTTGAGGAAATGGTGACGGCTGGGCATCTGAAAGAATATATCGACAACACTAAGATGTCGGCCGAAGCAGAGAAAGATGAATAGAAGGAGGAGATCAGAACAATCAACGTGATCCACGACATGGTGGATCGCAACCGAGAAGATAGACTGCATGCCGAATTGAAGCAAAAGGCCACAACGGATGTCATGACAGTCCAGCCAGAGCCGAAGAAGCCTAGAACAACCTCCAAGTACTCTATCTCCTTCTCTGATAGCGATTCTGAAGGGTGCAACACCCCCACGACGACGCTTTGGTTGTAACCCTCCACATCGGTCCATGCAACGTCCAGAGGATCCTTGTGGATCTCGGCAGTTCCGCCAACGTGATGTACTACCCCCTATTCAAGAAGCTGGGGTTCAAGGAGACTGACCTCGAGCCAACCGACGTACCTCTCGTCGGATTCAATGCGGCATCTGTCTGGCCTCTTAGCAAGATAGTGCTCCTGGTATTGGTCAGCTCGGTCACCACAAACATAGAGTTTGTAGTGGTGGATGTCCCATCCCCCTACAATGCCATCTTGGGCCGAACCTGGGTCCACGGTATCAAAGGGGTAGCCTCAACCTATCATCAGGTCATCAAGTACATCGGCAGCAGGAGAGTGGAAGAGCTCCGAGGAGATCAAACGGCAGCCAAGCAATGTTATATCGCTGCCGTCAAAGGAAAGGTAACCCCCGAACAAATCCATTGGGTGGAGATTCCGGACCAGCCGGTGCTTGAGGACATCGGTACAAGTGCTTCCGACAAATCAGTGGAAGATCTTGTGACCGTACCTCTGAGCACCGATGATCCTGAACGCTTCTTTCTTATCGGTTCATCTCTGACCGACGCCGAACGAGCCGAGATGGTAAATTTGGTCAAGAAGAACCTGGAAGTATTTGCCTGGACGCCATATGAGATGTCGGGCGTTGACCCCTCCTTCATTAGCCATCACCTCAATGTACGGCCAGACCATAAGACGGTTGTGCAGAAGCCCAGACGATCGGCTGTATCTCATACCGATGTCGTCATTGAAGAAGTTGACCGACTGAAAGAAGCAGAAGCCATCCGGGAGGTTCACTATCCCACTTGGCTGGAAAACACGGTGGTCGTTAAGAAGAAAAGTGGCAAGTGGAGGGTCTGTGTCGATTACACAAACCTCAATGATGCTTGTCCGAAAGATAGTTTCCCTGTGCCACGGATAGACCAGCTGGTGGACTCGACGACTGGGCATCCCAGAATGAGTTTCATGGATGCCTACCATGGCTACCACCAGATAGCCATGTTCGGTCCGGACCAGGAGAAGACGACATTCATCTCTCCTCGAGGAATATTATGCTACCGGGTTATGCCGTTCGGTCTCAAGAATGCCGGGGCGACTTATCAGCGGATGATAACCAAAATGTTCTGTGCCGAGCTGTGAGGTACGGTGGAAACCTACATCGACGACATGGTGGTCAAAAGCAGGGTAGAGAACCATCACCTGAGTGACCTCCAGCATGTTTATGACATTCTGAAGAAGCATCAGCTACGCCTCAACCCTTCAAAGTGCACCTTTGGCGTTAGCTCCGGCAAATTCCTTGGGTACTTGGTTACGCACTGGGGCATTGAGGCCGACCCACTGCAAATATCCGCAATCCAACATTTGGAAGACCCAAGAACTTTGAAAGAAGTCCAGAAACTGGCCGGCATGGCAGCAACTCTCAACCGATTCATAAGTCGGTCTTCAAATAAGTGCCGGCCATTCTACAAAGTTCTCAGGAAGAATAACCGCCGACACTTCGAGTGGACCGATGAATGCAAGCAGGCGCTCGACAATTTAAAAGCATATCTCGCGTCGGCACCACTTCTGGCAAAGCCAAAGGAAGGTGAGGAGCTCTACCTCTATCTGGCCGTCATGCCCCATGCAGTCAGTTCGACATTGGTACGGCAAGAGGGATAGGAACAACGCCCGGTTTATTTTTCTAGCAAATCATTGATCGACGCCGAGACAAGGTATCTTCCACTCGAAAAGCTTGCTTTTGCTCTAATCATTGCCTCCAGGAAGCTTTCACCATACTTCCAAGCCCACACCATCATCATCTTGACCGAGTTCCCATTACGGTCGCTCCTTCACCGAGACGATCTGTCAGGGAGAATAACCAAGTGGGCTATGGAGTTAGCAAATTTCGACGTAAAGTATCAGCCAAGGACGACCATCAAAGGACAGATCATTGCCAACTTCATTGCAGAGTACTCCCCCAGACCGGACCCTCCATCTCCCAACGTCCGTATGCTTGAGGCCGACGGTATGAGCATGTCAGAAGCACAGAAGGGGACCGTGGCAGACTCTTGGAATTTATTCGTAGACGGAGCCTCAAACAGCCGTGGTAGTGGCGCTAGAATAGTACTAATCTCTCCCGACGGCCTTATTCACGAACATTCGCTCCGGCTCAACTTCAGTGGCTCCAACAACAAGGCAGAATATGAAGCCCTGCTTGCCGGACTGGCTGCGGTCGAAGAGCTCAAGATCCATAGCCTAACCGTCTTCAGCGATTCCCAGCTGGTCGTCAACCAAGTTACCGGAGAGTATGAATGCCGGGACGACCGAATAGGAAAGTACATGGAAAGGGCCAGGAGCATGATATTGGGGTTTCCAAACATCAGCATCCAACATATTAGAAGAGAGCAGATCGCACACGCCGATGCACTAGAAGGAGTTGCGTCGACAGCAGAGGCAAGGGAGCATAGAACAATAAGCGTGCAGAGTTTGAATCGGCCAAGCATTGAACCGCCGATGGAAGGGCAGGTTTTCTACATCAACCAGTGGCCGACCTGGATCGACCCGATTGTTGCATACCTTAAAGATGGATCTTTGCCGACGGACAAAAAGATTGCTCATCAAATCATCTACAAATCCGCTCGGTACTGGTTATCTCCGGACAGCAAGCTATATAAGAAGTCATTCTCCGGGCCGTATCTTCTCTGTGTGCACCCCACATTAACCGAAGGAGTTCTACATGAATTTTACGCCGACAGCTATGGAGTACACACATGGGGGAGATCACTGGCCCATCGCGCAATCTCTCAGGGCTACTGGTGGCCGAAGATGATGGAGGAGGTCGAACAACTTGTGAAGAAATGCGACCCGTGCCAAAGGTTCTCTTCTATCATCCGACAGCCCGCCGAAGAGCTCACTCCTATGACCAGCCCTTGGCCGTTTGCACAGTGGGGCTTGGACATTGTTGGGAAACTGCCGAAAGCACCATGGGGATTTAAATTTCTCATAACGGCCACGGACTACTTTTCCAAGTGGGTCGAGGCCGAACCACTGATCACAATTGAAGACAAGGACGTGAGGAGGTTCGCGTGGAGAAACATAGTCTCCCGCTTCAGTGTGCCCTATGCTTTTGTGTCGTACAATGACACTCAGTTTGTCGACGATCTATTCACCAATTTCTGTGTCGAGCACAAAATTAAGTTCTACAATTCAACGCCACATTATCCTCAGGGAAATGGACAGGCCGAAGCTTCGAACAAAACGGTCGGCAACGGCATTAAAAAGAGACTTGAAGCTGCCAAAGGAAGATGGGCCGAAGAATTGCACAGTGTGTTCTGGGCTTACCGAACAACGCCTAGAAGATCTACTGGCCAGACCCTTTTCTCCCTGGCCTTTGGCATGGAAGCCGTCATCCCGCTGGAGTCCGGGCTTCCAACCATCAGAACTCAATCTTTTGACGAAGAAGCCAACAGTGCGGCCATTGCAAAGGATCTTGACTTAGCCGAAGAAAGAAGGGATTCGGCCAGAATTCGCATAGCAGCTTACCAGCAAGGAATGGCCAAATCCTTCAACCGGTCGGTTCGGCCAAGAACATTTAAGAGGGATGACCTAGTCCTCCGGAAGGTCGTCAGCAACAAGAAAAAGAGCTCTGATGGAAAGCTTGGACCTAATTGGGAGGGGCCGTATCGAATCACTGATCAAGTGGATACAGGGGCTTACAGACTTGAGAGAATTGACGGCACGGCAGTACCTCGACCCTGGAATGCCACGAACCTAAGAAGATACTATCACTGATTGTAATGAATGGCCGAAGTGCCTTAATGAAACTTTTGTTTTGATCAAACGTTGTTTACGGTTGCCAATTATCCTCAAAATTAAGCACCCCGTCGGTGGTATTGCCGACGGGTCGGTGGTAGAGCCGAAATTTGGTAGGCATCTGGTAGAAAATACCAGAGAGCTGATACGGTTGCCAATTAACCTCAAAATTGAGCACCCCGTCGGTGGTATTGCCGAAAGGTCGATGGTAGAGCCGAAATTTGGTAGGCATCTGGTAGAAAATACTGGAGAGCTGATACGGTTGCCAATTATCCTCAAAATTGAGCACCCCGTCGGTGGTATTGCCGACGGATCGGTGGTAGAGCCGAAACTTGGTAGGCATTCAGTAGAAATATCGGAGAGCTGGTACGGTTGCCAATTATCCTCAGAATTGAGCACCCCGCCGGTAGTATCGCCGACGGAACTGACCTAAGGGGAATCCTTAAAGTAAGCACCCTCCCCTGAATAGGGAAGGAAGCAAAAGTTCAGAATTATCTAAAAATTCGCCGAAGTAAAAGTAATAACCGCTACTCATCTAGCCAAACTGAGGAAGAAAAGTTACAACATGTCACATGTCGGCCAAGGAGCAAAAAAGGAAAAAAAACGAGAGCATCATGCCTCGGCCGGTGGTTCAGAAGCGTCCTCTTCCACCTCCACTGGCAGGCACCCCGGGGTCAGTAGCGAAGAAGATTCAGGAATGGAGTTCATGACGTCCAGGTCGTCCTTGTTGCCGACAGTCCTGAGAGCAAGAATCCAGCCCTTCTTGAACGCCCTTTCCCGGATCTTGTCAACTTGTTCGGAATATATTTGCTCGGTCTCATCATAGACGAGATTGAAATTGATCTTCTCCAGTTCGATCAGTTTGGCAGCATGAGCAGCGTTGATAGCCTTCAAGTCGGCAACATGCTGGGCCTCAATAGATTCAACCTCAGCCAGGAGACGTGTATTGTCGGCCCGGAGCGTCTCGTCAGCGGCCTTCAGCTTGGCCATTTCTTCAGTTTTCCCGGCCATCATAATACCAGCGTCTTTCAAGCAACCATCCAGCAAGGCGATATGCTCGTGAGATGAAGTGAGCTTCGTGATCGCCTCATTGCAGTTGGTCCTGCTAAAGGAGTAAGACTGGAGGCAGCGAGAGAGTCTCTCCTCCAAGCCGACCATATGGGTCATTACATAAAAAGAACAGACCGACGTGTAAATCACCGACAGTTTAGGAAATAGCAAGAAAGCAATCCGTACCTGGCCCTGGTACATAGCCAGGCTCTTGAAGCAGGCCTTCAGGCTGTTCAGTAGGGCCGCGATATTTTTTGGCAGGGAAAAGGCCTGCATCAATGCCAGCATCACGTCGACCGTCTCGGTCACGCTATCATGAGAGGTGGGCTGGACACCATTAAAAACAAGATCGGGAACCCGCGGTTCGGCCGGCGCTGCAGGCTTAGTGGAAGTAGCAGGAGCAGGGTCCTCTACGGCCTTTCTCTTTCGATCAACCGGAGCTGCCTTGACTGTGGTCTCCACCTCTGTCACCACCGTCGCGGAAGATGTCTGGGGCTCCGTGGGCTCTGTCGGAAACTCTGTCCCGGTCGATGCCACCTTTGCTGCGACATCAACCTTTTGCTGAACCTGCCTCGACGGCCTCAACACCGTGACATGGCCCTTCTTTTTGTCGGCCAAATTGATGGGTTTGCGGCCGTATTTTGACATTTCTGGCTCTTGTACTGCTGTCGGCTGGCTTATTTCGGTAGAAGAAGCCTCACCGTGAGCTCGAGATTCAAGGGTGTAGGTGTAAGAAGGAATGTAATCCAAAAGCGCCGGAGCGTAGCGTCTGTCGGCAGAAAGCGCCAAGGCCTTGTTGACTCTGTCCAAATCTGCCTCTAGCTTCAGCGACGGCACCTTGGACGGATCTGCATAAGTAAATACGTCAACAGAAGGTATTTGAAGTTCGAATTAAAGTTTGGTCGGCTTACCCAATGCACCGACGACGCGGGGGATAGGGTATTCATTGTCCGATGGCTCGAAATTGTCGGACACCACCATGTAATCGCCGACGTATTTGTCCGAGTCCGGCAGACCAAGAATGATTTTCTCCAACTTAGGCCGTCAGCCCATGTAGTATTTCCCCGACGTCGCGTTATAGCCAACGCAGTATTGACCAAAGGCATCCTCAAAGGTCAGGGGTTCGCTCAGCCTCTCGTTCAACTTGATCAACCCATCAGAATGCGGAAGTTGTTTACCGTCACCTGTGACGGTGTCAGCTCCATCTCATAAAAGAAGCGACACAGAAAGGGGTGCAGTGGGAATTTGACCCTTCCTTCTACGACGGCCAGAATGGGTATATGAATGTGCGCCGGGCCGGGCTCCAGTTTGTTCTGTGCGGCCAAGAAAATCTGCACATCGGCAGGAACGGAGTATTCCTTTTGGAAGACCTTGACCGCAGCGCCAGAGGCCAGGCAAATCCGAAGTTTGTTCGACCGTTTGGGAGCCATCTGAGAAAGAATCAAGAAATCCCATCAGTTGCGTCAGTAATATCGGAGCCGTCGGCACAAATTAAAATAAAACAGGAAATGCTTGGGCATCCAGTCCAAGGAACGATCCACAATCTGATGAAGCATCGTGAAAGTTTGAAGAGCATTCCGGTACGCGGCGGTGCTTCCAGTGCACCACCGCGAAACCACAGCAAGTTTGCCCAGTCCAGTTTGAAAAACGTCCAAAAATAGGCTCCAAATGAAAAAACGAAACGATGCAAGACAAATACCAGGGATCGCGATGCACACCTGCGAAGACTGAAGAGATCTGGACCTCAAAGATGCCAAGGGAGACAGGCTGCTGGTTGGATCGATGCAAGGACGAACGGAAAGCTCAGAGGGCAAACCCTCCTTCCCTCCCAGAGTCCAGTATTTATAGGGGAGGGAAGACAGAGGGTAGTGGACTGATACCTCGGGAGTCACGCAGCTTGTGTGAAGCGTCGCGTCAGATACGGCACCGACCAATGGCGAACGGCCACATGTCCACAGCGTATTCAAGTGACAGTTGGATTCTCGGGGCTTGCGCCGGCGTGCGCCAAATGTCGGATCAACCGACAAGACTACCAATGGCATGTTGACGCGTGGCATTCCATTTAATGCTCGCGGACAGCTTTATCGGGAATAACAATGGCACTTGCTAAATGTCAAATCCATAGACGTATGGCCCAATCCAAGGCAGACACATGTCGCCGTACGTGTCAGTATCCCGAGCAATGATGAGGAGTGTCTTCTAGTGTACGCTAGCCGATCAAACAATATGCCGACGCATGAGGCTTCCATTGATCAACCCTGCCTCGGCCAACCGACGCAGAGGTTGAGGGGCTATTGTAGGGCCGAAGGATAAACAACAGTGACCGGCTGACCAGGACAGCCTTATGTCGGTCTGGCTCTAGCACGGGAAGGACAACTACGACAAGCTCTCGGGGGTCAGGCCGGTGGTAGAGTTCCACGATGCTCCCGTCAGCCCAAGATCCTGGGGCTTCAGCGATGTCTCGGGGACAACAACCTTTTCAGTCTGACACGCATGGTCCTTGTTCGCAACCGAATCCTCCTCGAGGACAGTGTCCCGGGATCTCCGCGTACAATACTAGCGCACAGGAGCCGATAGGGCAGCTTTATCGAGTCCCGATGTACTTGGACGACGAGATTGTCTGCCATACGCCTAGATATTCGGTCAGACGCTCTGCACGAGGCAACTTTTCCCGACAGGACGCGCGTCGAAGTGCGTAGTGGCGACGCGCCGTTGCCCTATAAATATAACCCTTGGAGTTGGAGAGAGGTACACAACTTTTGCTACCCGAAACTCTGTCAATTAGACTTTCTCTCTCTAGAATCCTCGCCTGACTTTATCATCGGAGGGTTCACCAGCAACTCCGGCTGGCAGCCTAACGTTTAATTTGTTTCTTGTGCAGTTAGGTTGAGAGTTCATCTGTTCAGACCGACAGTCAGACTCACAGGACAAGAAAGACAAACCCACCACTTCAAAAAGTATTCTTCATCTATCTGCAATATAACAATTTACATGCATAATATAGAAATTTACATGCATGACTTCAGATTCTACAAAATCGAGACACTTTGAGAAATGGGCGTTGTGCATCAGATTCTGCAAAATCAAGTTTGACTTACATGCATGATATGTAGTTTGTGCAATATAGCAATTTACATGCATGATATATTTAAGCAACTAAGTTATCATTACTAACTGCCATACTTCTTCACCGATGTATTCGCAAGACATCCATTAAAATCAAATGATGCAATTTTTCCAAAATCTTGAAGGCCATCATCCTGCAAAATCTTTTCCACCTGCAACATATACGGTTGTCTATGTTTTTACAACTCCTAATTCTATGCAAAACTGCTTGCAGAGCTAATAATGCTACAAGTAAAACTTTATATATGTAATGTTGATCATTAACTTGCTCAAGTCAGTAGAATTTGGTTGCTTTTTAATTATAATTTCTTGCAATTTTCATGATTTATGCGCAGGGAAGGGAGATCATATAAAGCACTCATTGATCTTTTGTGGAGGGTCGGCCCCAAACATTTTAGGCTGAATGGGAACATGCCCCCCAGTCGTGTAAAGTATGGACTCCTAATCAATATTAGTTTGTAACTACGAAATTACTTAAAGTGGTCAAACAAAAACAAAAATATTTATTTTTGAATTGCCCGCGTCTTGTGCACTCTACCTCCCATGTATCAGATTAACGATAATGTTGAAATAACTTTATTTTTCTTAGTCATTTGAATAGCTTGCACAAGGTGGCATTGTTGTATGGACTAGATTGAACCCAAAAAGGTGCGTGACTATGTCCGTTCAACTGTACATTTGATATTCGATGACTGATGTTCTTTCTTTGCTTTATATTAGGTGTATGGTGCTTGGATATTTTGCAGAATGGCAATG